>LZPO01108054.1:93446-112751 GCA_001675575.1 Neotoma lepida | reverse complement strand
CCCCACTGCATCTTCCCTCTGACCTCAGGTCCTCCCCTGACCCCCAATGCATCTTCACTCTGACCTCAGAACAGTTAGTATTAGAATCTAAAAGAGGCTGCCACTGAAACCGCACTAAGAAAAAGTGAAAATGCTAAGAATTCTTGGTTCTGGATCCTGCCACAATGGAGTAGAATTATTATATCAACAAAAGACCCTAAGGTAGGACTCTAAGGTCTTTAGGGCTATCATCCACCCATTGTGAAAATAACTAGCTGTATAAGGAAGAATCTGCAAGCACAGATAAGTTTTGCTACAGTCCCACAAACTGGCCCCACAACCAGAGCTCTCCAACAATAGAATGGACCAGAATAGACTAGATATTTTCCTTCGTCATTACAACGTTCAAACATGGTAGAGGACCATTTGTCAGGGTCCCTACAGAAGTGTCCAGTAGAAGGGTGAGCATTCTATAGCCCTTAAAGATCCTCTTGGCAGACTTAACCTCATTCCCAGTATTCTAACAACCTAGAGTGAATTCATGTTTCAAACACTCATCCAACAGTCAGCCAATCCAAATTTTATCTTGAAAGTCTCTGAAAACTAAACCATTTACATTTCCCACCCAAATGCCTCCTCTAAGAATCTGCTTGACACTCAGAAGGCAGAGGCAGGCAAATCTCTCTGAGTTCCAGGCCAACCTGGTCTACAAAGCAAGTTCCAGGAGAGTCAGAGCTGTTAACACAGAGAAACCCACACACACACACACACACACACACACACACACAAAATCTGCTTGGATCTGATTAAACTTTCACTCAACAACTTCAGTTGTTTTGCCAATTATTATCAATCCATTATTTATGACTCCCCATTTCAACCTACTACTTATGAAAGATGACAGTTTCTTAGCTTCAAATTTTCTATAGTATCATTGATTACAAATATATCCAATTTCTTAGTAAAACCTACATAATGAAAAAACTGTGATTCCAATTGTAGCATATAATAATAATGTTTTCTCCCTCAAACAATGATATTTAAAATATACTAGAGGGAGCAAGAGAAAAACTATTTGCAAAAAGAAAAGCTTGCAAGCGAATACGGTAATGTATGTACAGTTTCTGTCTAGCCTTGTTTGCTACAACTAAAAATAAAATTGGCTGTGGTTTACTAAATTTGGTTTCAAGTGCTTTTCCCACCAAACCACTCTGTAATACCATCAATCACTAATAACGTGACTGGGAGGGGGACCAAAAGGAGGCTGGAGCAAGACCGTACTGTACATTTTCTGGAATATACGATGAAATCGGAGGTTTCACTTCTTGTCGCAGCCATTTTAGCACCTTCTCATTTTACTCCATTTAGTTGGGCAGAATATGAGGAGAATTCATTTTGAGAGAAGATTAAAACCTGATCCAATAATAAAATCTTCAGTTACTGGACACATCAGTCAAACTGAACAGTTCACTTGGGGTGCAACTCATTCTGCAGGCCTCTGGAAGCATCCCTATCACTTCTCTAAAGGAGATCCAGGTTCACTCATTACTGATTCATGCTGCCATAGGGTTGCAAGGTCCTCATTCTTTCCCTGAAAAGCCTATTTGTGTTTGAAAATGGGAGATTCAGAAGGGAAGTGATACGGCAGGCAACCCCTTAGTGGTCAGGCCCACAAGAAATCACGCTTTCTTTTGCTTTCAGAGATCAGAGAGATGCTGTGCATAGAGGACCTGGAAGCAGGTACAGCCTCTATCTCAACTCTAAATACCACACTATGAAACACCCATCAGAGGAAACAGAGCAAAAGAGTGACATTTGAGCTGTAACAGCCTGGTGTGTGTGTGTGTGTGTGTGTGTGTGTGTGTGTGTGTGTTGTATGCTCACATGTACATGTACAAATACAGGAAATACAAAATGACAGCCTGGGCTTAAGTCTGAAAACCCTGTCTCTTCCCATAGAAACCCACCTTATAAATGCTGATTTCTGACTCGTAAACTGCCATTAAGGACACCAACCTCACATGGTAGCAATAGCTGTGAGGCTATGTAGGCAAATATATGTCATGCCNAAATACAGCATGCGGCATATGAAGTTATGCTCTTTATGGATAAAGTATTCATTCTACCTAAACTGTGGCTAACTGGTGTGTAATGCTTGCCAAGAGCCATGCAACAATATACTTAGACACTAACTCACCTAAGCATTTGGCTAAGCAATCAGTACTTAAATCAACCAACTCATTTGTGGAAGGTTCTCCTGTCTCTGTTTGCTTTGGATTAGCAGTAAGGATCTGCTTTCCTCGGGAGCCTAAGTCACTGGGTCAAGGCTGCTGAGACCCTTTTTCACAGAGGAATCAGTCAAGGACTGAGAATGCTCTGTGTGGTGGTGGAGGCTGCCTGGCCAATTTCATGGAGAGTCCCTTCATGGCTTTGGCAGATTTTGGCACTGTCTACTAAAATAAATCTGGGGCCAAAATGTGGTTTGCCTATTTTGACTTGTGTACATTTTCTGAACACAAGAGACTATTGAGAGGGGCTGAGGTAAGTGGAGAAAATGTTTGTTGATTTCCCTGAAGAAAGCACAGGCTGTTTTTCAGTGATGGGAGGGGCCCACTCATCGTGATTATGAATTGATGCTACATCTATAGCAGTGGTTCCCAAGCATGCACCAGAATTGTCTGGGGCTTGTTAAGTCATCAGTTGCTGGGCCTCAGCCTAACAGCTTCTCAGTTTGGAAACCCGGGGCAAGAAGACATGGTGCTAAGTACCTGCTACTCAAATCCAGTTCCAGAAGCTGCTGGTGATTGTCAGGTGTCACTGCTCTGTCTGTGGGAAAACTAAAAATGCTAAAGTTAGACAACTGCCTAGTTCATCACCAAGCAAGGAGGGAGTACCNTTCTCATTCACCATTTGTTAAATGAATGAATCCATGGATAAATGAGCAAATAAGCCCCATTCATCAATTCCACATATCCTGTGTTTTTAATATCACACTTTACATCACATAGAAACCAAGATGGCTTCCAATTTCCTTTAACCAACCACATGGATTTTGAAGTGGAAAGAGACTATACTATGGACATTCATGTGTACATACANACACTCCTATGATGGCCTGCTCTATGAACCTCAATCATCACTGTCTTCCCTTTATTAATAAAAGCTGAAGTTTGGGCTGGGTAAGTGGCTGCCCAGCTGCAGATTATGTCTCTCCACTGCCCTGCAGCTATGTGTGCTCACTAACAAATGCTCTTTTTCACAGGGTGAGAACCATTTTGAATGAAGATCACAGGGCAATCAAGATGATACCCCACAACAGAGGTGGGCAAACTTCTGTAAAATGCAAACAGCAAACATTTTTGACTTGGCGGGCCATACTGTCTTGACTATTTAAGTCTCCCATTGCAATGTAAAAGCAACTACAGACAGTGTGAAAGCAAACATGTGACCATGCTGCAACTGAACTTATGGGCATGAAATAGGAATTGTAACTTTCAGATGTTNTAAGACTTTCTTCAACTATTTAAAAATACAATAACCATTCTTAGTATGTAGACCATACTAAGACAGAAAATAGGCTAAATTTAGCCCATGGGCCATCATTTGCCAACCCTGATTCTTGAGGATGATGAAGCAACAAAGAGAAGGAAAGGACCCTTAGAGCTGTGGAGTAGAGGTTCCCCCACACACACTCACACACACACACACACACACACACACACACTCACACACACACATACTCACACACACACACAGTCACTTGCTTCCACTGGTAGCAGAGAGACGCTCCTCTGTTCTGTAAGAAACTGTATTCTAGAGTTCATGTTTATGAAGCTTAGCATGTAATCATACCCATGTACCAAATACTCCAAGTTATATTTTGATACGAGATGATCTGAGCTCCTATACCTCTTCCTGCCCTTGCTGTGAAGCCAGGGACTCAAGGATGCTAACTAGANTCTCAGGGATTGTAAAGCAAAGACAGAGAACAGCAGAGATCTCAGTCTACACACATCCTGACCCCAAGAAAGAGAAAGCAGCAAGTGGGGAGGGAAGGATGGGAAGGAGGAAGAAGGGGGAGGGAGGGAGGCTGAACACACACACACACACACACACATATATACATATATGTACACATATACATACATATATTAAATAATAAAAATTTCATTCCCCCAAATGTCTATACAGCCCAGCATGCTGGGAAAAACTGCAATTCTATAGGCTCAGGCTCCACCTAAGACCTAAACAATTGTTAAAAACCAAAGCCTCGGTATCCTTTATAAATAAAATGAAATGAGAAAATAAAGTGCTTTGAATTTAAAGGTTCCTTTAAGTTAGATTTTGATATGCTAAAAACAGCTGCTTTATGAGTTCAGATTGCTCAAAACAGCAAAAAGTATAAGAGAATGATGGTTGATGGTTCTGCCCAGGTAATGAAAACTGGGTTGCAAGGCAGGGAGGGGAGGCAGGGTGTGTGACAACAGATACACTGTAGACACATATACTGTACATAATCATATCTATAGCACATCTGTGAGAGAGATAGGAATAGGAAAAATGTTTTGTTTCTTTAAAATATGTAAGGTATGGCTAAAAATAAAATGGTTGAGCAATTATAATTTGCATAAACGGCCCTTGTACAACCTAACACAAAGCCCCAGGTTCCTTTCTAGCCCCTCAAGCTTCCTTTCGTATCACTGCTTACCATGTTATGTCCCCTGGCTTTCTGCCTCTGCTTTCTTTTTATTCTGCTCCTGTCAAACACAGAGGCCACAGTCCCAGTCCTTACAGNAGGGCCTGGCACTTAGTGGGTGAGACTGTGGGTATGGAAAGAGGTTGCTGGTTAGATGTTCTCAAAGGTTCTTCCACTGTCAAGTTCTAAGACTGCTTTACAGCACCAGTTAGTTATAAAGCACCATTTGAAGGCCATCCCAGGAGGCCATTCTTCGCATACCAAAAGCATTTCATCAGGAGGGGTTCCTGCTTGCTTTCAGCCCCTACCCCCAGCGCCAGCTGTGTTTTAGGAAGACTTCTATGTGTTTAGCAAAGCTGATGTGCCCAAGCTTCAGTGCATCAGGTGGCGAAGACAAGACTGCAGGCTTTCTAAACATCACCAGTAGACAGGAACCAATTCACAGTCTGGTTCCAATTGTCAAGAGGGAGGCTATGAGTTATTTGGAAGTCCTCCACTCTGGTTGGTGAAAAGCTCATGTAACATCTCTATACAGAAACTCTAGGAGCACAGCACTTGGCTCTGGAGAAAGCAGAGCCATCTGTCCCTGCAGCGGGGAACAGCTCTGAGTATCAAAGTGTAGATTTGAGCTCTGGTTGTCTTCTACTGATTGAAAATGGGCTAGCTACTTAACCACACTGCTGTTCCAACTCCTTACACACAAATGGGGAACAGTCCATAGGAGAACTAAGTCAGACAACATGGAGCAATGCTGCTGCTGCACATGTTATAGGCGTTTAACAAACAATCATTACCATTACAATCAGCCATTTGGTTGTTACATACTGTTTTGTACTTGAAAATCTTCTAAGAAAGATTTACAGCAAAGCTCTATGAGGAATGAAAATTGCTAGAGCTCTATAGAGCCCCAAGAACACTCCTGTTTAAAAAAGAAATCCCAAGGAGGAAGTAACCTTAAGCACATATTTTATCCCCAAAGAGATGGAGGCTCCAGGCTGGAGAACTCCAGGGTAACCTATTGGCCTTCTCATGCACAGTTGGCAAGTTTATGTCTGCTAATGGGCTACCCTGCTATCACCAGAACGAGGAGTCACAAGTGACAGTGACATCCAGAAACTAGAGAAAGCAGTGCACCTAAATGTCTCACAGTACAAAATCAGGAATCCTTGAGTGGCATCCCCTGATAGAGGGTTCCACAGTTTCTCCGAGTCTTCCCAGAGAATGTCTTCTTTCTGATAGCTTGCTGCTGTTGCCAGTCTTAGAAGCAGTTTATGATTTCACTTTTCTTTACAGCTGAATAGAATTCCTGTGTGTATATGTGTGTTTGTGTGTGTATGTGCGCACACATGCATGTATGCATGCACATATTTTCATTATCCATTCATCAGTTGGAAAACATTTAGGAAGAAAAATGAAATCATGAAATTTGTGGGTAAATAGATGGAACTAGCGGATACAATACTGAGCGAGGTAATCAGAACCAGAAAGAGCAGTAAACACACACTGCGCATCCTCTCCTGTTTGTGAATCCTAGCCATAAATTCTTAGATGTGTGTAACCTGGAGTAAATGCAGGGACTAGAAAAGAAAAAAGGGACTAAGGCAGGGGGAAGTTGGGGGTGTGGAGTAGGACACAGGTACTATGAAGGGGGAAATTGGGAAGACAGTTAGGGGAACTTTATCTGGGGAAGGGGGAGACAAGGAAACACCAAAGACAGAGCAGAGAGGAAGAGGGATAAAAAACACTAAGAATGACCTCCAAAGCCATAGGGAAACACAGTTTATTTTAATTTAAAATACACATATAATATATACATGCATATATATATAAATAATTTAAATGAAGTGCCATTTGCAGTTTTAATGCCCCCCACAAGAGCCATAGATTACCTAACAAAACCCCAGTGCCAGCCATGTGATGTCTCCCTTAAAGTTGTTGGTCAAAGAATCCAAGTTTCCCAAAACAGTATTGCTATAGCAATTACTCTTGGTTGTCCCCCCCGAACTTGAATGTAAGACCCTATTGCTGAAGACACCCACAGTTCAGCCACAGGAATCTGACCTGGACACCTCCTCCCTGAGGACTGGCTCTCAAAGTATTGGAAGGTGTTATGCATTAGGTCAAGGGGAAGAGCTTTGCTGAGGGGAGATGTGATTTGCCCAAGCCAGCTGATGGTAGAGTTAGGGCTCAACTCCTTGAGAGACTTCCTTCTACACTGAGGGTCAAAAAAGGGTTTGAGCTCAGCTGAGGAGCCTTGAGGGTCCAACTTGTCCAGATAGGTTATCACCAATACCAATGTCAACTCAGAGTATCAAGTGTCCATCAACCAGCAAGGTAGCTACACTGGCATGAGAGTAACACTTTTACAACCAATAGCTGTCCAGTTAGACTTAGTGCCCACTCAATAGAAGGTAATTCATGCCTAAAACTGAAAAGCTAGCCAACTACCCATGACTGGAGAAGTCACAGAACTGAGAAGAGAACCTACTGCTGTCATCTTCCAAAACCAATGTAATGTCTAACTACACTCTAAATACTTACCCTTATATCTATAAGTAAATGTAGCTCCCCCTTTTCATCAAAGAAGTTTCTTTTAGCAATAGACAGAGATGATACAGAGGCCCACAACTAGTCAAAATGCAGAAAAGAAGTGACTGAGGTAACTAACCCTAACTGATACATCTACAAAGCAGCACCTATACTTAGGACGCAGGGAAAATCACAGAAGAGAGAGAGTAAAGATTTTAAGAGCCAGAGAGCCAGGAGGCCTGCTGTGAGACATGCCTTCTAGACATGACATGGAAGCTGTATCCATGAACTCTCAACAATATGGCTGCCTGCAAGATCAGCACAATGACAACATCAGTTCACAGGACAATGTGGGCAGGAGAAACTCTGTATGATCCCCTAAATAAAGAGTCACAGGGGGTCAATGCGTGCTGAGATGGGGAGAATCAGTCTCCTCGAGGGACAAACTCCTGCATAGGTTGTCCAATCTCAAGTGGTCAGCCCTGAACACACGTGTACATATGAGCAAAACTAAATGGACTCAGTAGGTTCACACATCCATATGTGTGTGTATGCTTATGTATATACATAGAACAATAANTGAAGAAAAGATCATTAATTTGGAGAGACACAGGAGGAACTGAGGGCAGAGGGAGGTTCAGAGTAATGGAGATGCAGACTTCACATATGAAGTTCTCAAAAGAAATTATTAAACAAAAGTAAAGAAGAAGCAGTTTATGGCTATTGTTTCCTCCCTAGGCATCTCCTCTACCCTAAGGTGGCACAGTGGAGACTTTGGAGTCAAGCAGACCTGGTTCTTTAGCTTGAGGGGATCAAAGCTCAGTGTCTTGACTTATAAAATGGAGGTAATAACAGAATGTCTCATGAAGCCTGTCTGGGAGGATCAAGTAAGACGATGTGCTGTGTTGTGTTTAACAGTCATTGGCACATAGGTGCAGTTCAATAAAGTATTCTTGCTCTCAACTATGATTGCAACCACTCACCCACCCTTTAAACTACTAGACTATTATTAGCTATTCAATAAATGCAAAGCTCTCTAAAACAAACTCATCTTTTAGTACAAAGCATGAACTTGTTAGCTGCTCACCACAATGTCTACCTCCCTTTCCACAAGCAATAGAAGCAGGAGGCCCAGCTTGGGGCTTTGTGGGCCAGAGCCTTTACACCTTATGGAGTCCTGTGATTAAGCCCCCACTAACGGAATAGTTCAGACCTGGGCCACACACACTCTATATGTACTCCTCTACTTCCTTGTTTCAGCCCTAAGGTGAACATGAAGGCTCAAGAAAAGACCACAGGAAATTCATTTTTTATCATAGAGTGGAGAAGTCTGTCTGGGAAAGCAGAGCAAAAAGGAAGATAGAATCTGAAGGTCTGAATGACTACAAGGAACACAACAGCTTGCCCTAGACCCCTAAGAAAATTAAACTTCCTGAATCCTTAATTCATACAAGGTTGGGCCTATTAGCTATAGTGGCTGAAAAGATGAACTTGTTATGCCAAAGTGACCACTTTCTGCAAACTATGACTAACCTGAACATTTGCAATGACTTTAAACATACTCAATGGTAAGATCACTGCCACAATCCAAGAAGTCAGTCAAACAATAGCTCAAAAAATTTAAGGAAAAATCTTTAAATATCNCTTTCTTACTGAAAAATCAGCTTCTATACTTCTTTCTTTCCTTCCTTTTCTTCTTTTCACTCCTCCCTACCCCCTCTTCTTTCTTTTTTCCTTTCTTGACAGGATCATCTCTATCCCAGGCTGATCTTGAACTTGCTATGTACCTAAGGCTGGCCTTGACCTCCTGACTCTCCTGCCTCTACCTCTCAAGTGCTGGGGTTGCAGGTGTGAGCCACCATGCTCAACCTTTTTTCTACATGTCTTTCAACTCTTCCAATGCAACAGAAAAATCAGAGATGTATAAAGTGGTCCAATTAGAAGGAAAGCATAAAAATAACTCAAAGCTTTTAAATTTGTGGCTTCAAAAGTCTTTATTTCAAGCAAAATATGAAAATGAAAAAAGAGGATATCTCACTGTTTTCAGAAGTCATCTAATCTGGTCCTTGGAGCTGAAGCCATCTTGGTAGATGATGTAAAAATGAAGACAGTTCAATGGATATCTGTTTAAATTCTTATGTTATAAACTTAGTGCTACTGTAGAATGGGGACACAATGGTGAAATGCAGAACCATGGCCATGTCTTCAGGAGGCTTACCTTCTAGTCAGGTGAAACAAAACTTACTGGAATAACAAAAATTTGAATGGTACCTGTTGTCTGCTCTAACCAATAACAATTNAGGCTTTACCAGCTAAGAGTCACTGAGTTTTTAAAGAGTCACATGAGTTAACACATGTGACCCTCCCAACATTTCTGTGTGGTAGTTATCATATTTTTCCTTCTGCACATGTGGAAATGATGCATTAGCTCATTGCCTAAGATCATGTAAGCTCCCAGATTCAGGGCACTTGACACCAATGACAGTTCTCTCAACATATGAAGGTGGAACATACAGAGAAAAAAGGCTCCTAACTTGCTGGCAACCCATCCTCTGATTGGCTCACCTGGGGAAAGCAAAGAAACAGGACATCTAGCCAAGCAGTGCCTGGTCTTCACCAAGTTCTCAGTGGTAGGGGTGGGTACCACAAGGAGTGCTCACATCTCCACCATCGTCCAAGCAGCTCAGGAATTAGGAATAAAATATAGAACACAGGACAACCCAAGTGAAAACCTTTGGCTCCTTAAGAGCCTAGGATAGAAAAGGGGCTGTCCCTAACAGAGAAGTAGGCTCCCTGTTTTATTTATTTGTTTATCTATTTATTTATTTATTTTGGTTTTTCAAGACAGGGTTTCTCTGTGTAGCCCTTGCTGTCCTAGAACTCACTCTGTAGACCAGGCTAGCCTTGAACTCATAGAGATCCACCTGCCTCTGCCTCCCAAGTGCTGGGATTAAAGGCATACTCCACCGCCAGGCTGCTCTCTCGTTTTTAAATGACCAACTGAAAACCATGCAAATGCTTTCTCCTCCACAAGTTTCAACTCCCATGTTTGAAAGGTTTATTCATGTCTCTCAGGGATTTATAGAGAATGACTCTGAAGGGCTGTGGGACACTAAGGGACAGGTACCTCCATTTTAGGAGAAAACCTGCCTCTGCACTAAATATCAAGCTTTTTGTCTCTTCTATTTCTGATAAAAGATACCAGGACCAGATTAGGTGATTATTCACTCACATCTCTTCTTCCCTCTCCTTTGACCTACCAACTCTAGGACTGGTTATGTGGCTTGATTTGATTAAAAGAATGTTACAGACATGACAAGAAGAAAGTCCTTAAACTTCCCTNGTCTGCTTTGGCACTTGTGTTCTGACATCCACAGTGAAACAATGTGAACCCTTAGCAGCAGGTACCACTTTAACCAGGTTCCAGAGTGCACACACTTGAGCAGACTTAAGCCAGCTTATAGGTCAGTGGTTCTCAACCTGTGGGTTGCAACCCCTTTGACAAACCTCTTATCTTCAAAAATAATTTACATTATAATTCATAACAGTAGCAAAATTACAGTTATGAAGTAGCAATAAAAATACTGTTATGGTTGGGGGGCATATGAGGAACTGTATTAAAGGGTCGCAGCACTAGGAAGGTTGAGAACTGTATTAAAGGGTCGCAGCACTAGGAAGGTTGAGAACTGTATTAAAGGGTCNCAGCACTAGGAAGGCTGAGAACATCGCTCTAGATGATCAGCCTAAAGCTGAGCATCTCACTCAAACCCTGCAGACACACATCTGTGCTGAGTGTTGAAAACCACTGCTACCTTTGGGCAAGGAATTTCCCTCAAAGGCCGTGTATCAAGCAACTGGTCTTTGCTTCCAGTGCTGTTCAGAGATGGTGAAACCTTTGAGCAGACAAGTCCAAGAGAAGGAAGTTGGGTCACTGGGGGCATGCCTTTGAAGGAGATATTGGGACACTAGGCTCTCCTTTCTGCTTCTAGGTGCCATGAGGAGAAGCAGGTCCCCTCTACTCTATATNCCACCATGAAGTCACACCACCACAGTCTCAGGGAAATAAAGCCAAGTCTCAGAAACTCTAAGTCAAAATAAAAACTTTTCCTCTTTTTAAGTTGATTTATTTCACAAATTTGCCACAAGGACAGAAGCAACTAACACAGGCACTGAGCATTGGGACAGTTTGTGATGCTGCATTATTGCAATGGTAGCTAACAGATGTGTCACCAGGTATTTTATATTGACTGAAACACTAAATTACAGGTATAAATACAGGCATCTAATGTTTTAATTTTTATCTTGAATTTCACTTATGTGTATGCATCCTGTCACCCAAACAGCTGCTTCTCAATTACATGAACTAAGATGCTATCAAGTCAAAACAGAGTCCTATGCTCTCGGTGAAGTGATGGCCCCATCTTGACAGTAAAATGTCTATGCTACATCTCCTCTGAAGATGCAANTTTGGAAAGAGAAACAGTAATCACTTTTTGTGACAGAGCTACATTAAATACCGCCTTTCAATCAGGAACAAGCCTCGCTTTGAGGAAACAATATCTACAGGCTCAGGGTCTACCACAGTCCTGTGGTAACTACCCAGGTGTCAGTCAAGCCCATTTTGTTGTTTCTCACCCCTCTCATTTGTAATGAACCAGTAAAATCTATGCAGGATTTCACAAAACTGCTGAAGAAAATGCTGAAGGAATCTACAGGCCCTCAGTTTGGAAACAAGCATTATTTTAAATATGAGTAGATATGATCTTTTTCACTCCTGCTTTAAAATATCAAATGTACTAGATCAGTCACATGAATTAGTCAATATTTTTATTTATAGACTTTTAAAAATAGGATCTTTAAGAAAAAAAGTAAGCAAGCTATATCTAAAGAGAANTGGAGTGGCAATGTGATTTTTCTCAGATCCCTCTGTGGCTTTCAATGTGGTAACAGTCTGAGCTGCCTAGTGTTTACACAAAAGCCCAGCAGAAACTAACNGTAATGAAGCCACATTATGTCCCACATCCTCAGTTGGGGCTGGACTTATTTTCGCTCCATTGGTGACTTCACCTGACTGACAGGTCCACATGTGCAGGCCCAGGTGACCCTCTTCCCTTTACACTCCACCCCAACCTCATTCCCTCTGCCCAGCCCTGTCTGGCCTCACTTCCATAGTCAAATGTCTCCACCTCCTACTCCACAGAGGTCCAGCAGAGATGCCTTCACCCAAGCAGACCACACTCGAACCCCTCACTTCAGATAGGNCTCTCAGCCTCTGTCTCCTCAATCCTTTTTTCCTCACCTGCCAATTGTTCGAATTAATTTATTATATTATGGTTTTCCAGCTTCTCCATGAGCCCAAGGACTTTAGCTGTGCAGTTCACTACTCTNTTCTCCAATCCTGGATATAGCCTGCACAGCTGACACTCAGCAAATATTTACTAATAAAGAATTGGGAGTTTAGATGCTGCAGCATGGAAAGTAGAAAAAGAAACCATTTAATACTTATTAAATCAACATGTTTGTTAGAATCTTTCAAAATATAGATTCCACTAGTGAGGGAAAAGGTTCAGCAAAGGGGTTTGGGGGAGGTTAGAAATCCCTTGACTAGGAGAGCCCAGTACTCTACACTGGNGAAAACTGCTAGCATATATCCTATAGGACTGAAAATCACTTCAATGGGAAATGACTGTCAAGGGCAGCATTTAATGCAGTCTCTATAANGAGTGAACTGTTCAGCCACTGCAGAGTGTCTCAAACATGGCCTGTCCTGGGATTTCCTGAGGAGCTTCCAGCATCTGAGAACGTAACATTTCCAAGACTATTATTAAAGAGGTGCATAGCACTTAAAGGGGAGGGCATGGCATTTCGTTAACTTAACAGTTTGTTCTTAGATTCTTCATAAGAGCACTACAAATCCTTTCACAACAAACAATACACAACATGTCTCCTGTTTTTCCAGCGCTTAGTTGTTGAAGGATGAGAAAAGCTGTTTTCTG
Source organism: Neotoma lepida (assembly GCA_001675575.1). NCBI lineage: Eukaryota > Metazoa > Chordata > Mammalia > Rodentia > Cricetidae > Neotoma > Neotoma lepida. The sequence goes on along the minus strand of LZPO01108054.1, from coordinate 99,551 downwards.
TTTGTGTATAGTTTAATATAGCTCTCCAGACCCTTGAAATGCATGATCTTATGTCTAATCACATGATCTAATATTTCAAAAGCTTAAATCTACATAAACAACACTAAGTGACAGTTGGTATACTTTGAAACCGCAACAATCTGTGTAGGGAATGTTTTAATATTCCATGGATTCCTAGGACCACTCAGGATGACTTGTACAAACGTAACTCAAAACTTCCAGGGAAATCAAAGTCCACCAAAAGTATAATTCTTCTCCCGAGACATGAGCACATTTTGGTAACTATTTCTTCCACTGTACTGTAGAAACATGAAGAGGATTAAAGAGTCTGAAGAATTTGTGGTACTAGGCGCATCAGCATGGAGGAGGGATCAGAGACAGAACAACCGTATCCATTAACACTTGTGGTCCCAGTTGGCAGGCTCTTCATATGCATACTCGTATTTAATCTTCACAGAAAGAAAGAAGTCCTATTTCCATCCTCATCAGACCAAGGATGGGGTCTCAGGGAATCACATAGCTTTACAAAGGTCACATGCTAGTTGGGAATCTAAGGGTAGCATCCAAAATCATCCACAGCCCAGTGCCAAGCCAGTTCCTGCAGAGGGACTTATCAACAGAACACTCACCCGCTAACATACCTAATCCATGTGTTGTCACACAGTACCCTGAGTCTGCACGGACTCTTGCCCCATTTTAGAGAAGCACAAAAGGGGACATTGAGTGATTCTGTAACTTGACAAAGGAAAAGAGACAAGATTCCTGGGGAGGTGACCTGGCTGTAGAATCCTTGANCCAACTCGGCGCTCACAGCTCTCCTCTTCTCTCCTCTTCTCTTCTCACTCATTTTTACTTCCAAACACTTCACTGCTTCATCCACAGAGGGACTTATCAACAGAACTTGGACTAGATCACTTGTAAGTAATTGGACTAGATCACTTGTAAGTCAATCTAGCTGGATCTAGTTAAGAGATGCAGCTTTTTAACACTGCTGGATCTGCTCAGGGATCTGATTAAGGAAAGNGCTCAGGACAGTGTCTCTGAGGAAAGAAATGCTACTGCCAATATAGATGTTCCTAAGCTGAGGGCAGTGACACCCAATAAAGCTACCACACATGAAAAACACCATACAGATAAAACTCAATCCATCCTAGCTGAGCCACGGTGGCACTTCATAGGATATGTTCCCCCTTGTGGCTGTGTGGCTTATAGAGCCAGGCTCACCACTCTGCCTGGCATCATAGGAATCAGGAAATGTTTATAGCCATGTCTCTCAGTTTACCCAAAATGTACAAATATATAGCTACAGATTTCCCTGCTTTTGCATTACTTCTATGTCATCCGCCACATGTGCAGGATCAGGGGCTGAAAGAGCATTCAGAATGCATCCACTCAATGAGTTATGAAGCAGTAAGGTGCTGTGGTCTTAAGTTCAGATGTGCTCCTGTGCCAGCTGTTGATTGCCTAATGATGGAATGACATGGCACAAAGTATGGTCTCTTTGGATATCAGCAGGAAGTGCCAAGGATAGAGGGCTCAAGCATATGGCCAGAGAACCTAGAGTTTTCTTACTGTGTTTACATCTAGATGTCATTATATATCATTGATCCAAAATTTTAAAATAAACAGCATGAACATAATGGAATGATTTTACCTTTGAAGGCCCAAAGCAAAAGAGAACTCACATGTGTTAATAGATAACATTGGGTATTTACCCTCATTAGGTATTTACCTAATGATATCCACACACACAACTTCTTTTTAGATTTGGATCTTCAAAAGTAAGGAAGTATCAATGAAGAAAATTCATTAGCATCTTTCAATAATCAATAGCTATAACCATCTTGGGATCACCACACCACACCATCGTTTCCATTGTTTTATCTCCATTGTGGCATGCTTACATGGAGGTTCACAGCCCTCCTGAAGAGCTTCTCTCAGAAGCCCTGAACACCCTCCCTTTCTACCAGANAGAAAAGTCAAACTATTTCTCTAGCTATGTAAGGCATTCCCAGTGGAAATCCAGTCTTTGTGAAGGGCATCTTGGTGTGGAAGAGCCTTCTATTAAAATGAAAACAACAAGATGCCTAGTTAGTATAGGAGGGAGCACAATGGTCTCTTAAATGCAAACAAAGCCAAGTGCTGTGCCATACACCTGTTGTCTCAGCTACTCGGGAGGCTGAGGCAGGAGGAACATTTGTATCATCTTAGGTGACATAACGTGATTCTGTGTCAGGAAAAAAGAGCAAGTATTTTATAGAATTTCATAACTGGGGCTGTAAAGGACAGGTTGTGGCTACATAGTAATGCTGTCCCTTCCTTCCCCAAACACTTTACTGGCATGTCCATGGGGCTAGTTACTTGGTCTGTGTCCTGGTTCCCTCTTTTGTCAAAAGGGAATATTACTGCACAGTGTATACTGAAGACTTCCAGAAGGCACTTTATAAATAATAGTTATATAGGATGTCAGAACTGCTCAAGTGTGAAGATTTCAGAGATGGTGTGATCAGGATTCAAAATCCAGTTTTCTACTTCAGCTTGTTTCTTCCACCTAGTCCCCAGCCTTCTTTATGCCAAATAGTCGAGCAAGAAAAACAAGGGAGAAAAAGGATACACTTGTGCTTGGATTGTGTAGGCCTTGGCATGTGCCGGAGCACCAAACACTGTAGGCAAGGCAAGAAATAATTCCAGTAAAGTCTATCCTCAACCTGGAAAAAGCACAAATTTTTATGCCAAAAGGTAAAAATAAAATTAATTTCCCTTTTACTTCCCTCCCCCAATTTTGTAGAGTTATTTTTCATATTCCCTANATANAAAATGTCCTGTACCAATTTGGTATTTGTGTATATGTGCCATANACATTTAAACCCATATCATGCATACATCCAAGCCCGGTTTTAAAGATGTTACCCACAGTCCAAAGGCACTTTGCAAATCATTCTTTTCATAGCAGAGTACTGCTGGGTTTTCTCACGCTGTTTCTGAAAATACTTCTGGAAGAAAAGAATAGGACGATGACAAGACAGGAGCTAAATTTTGGAGGGAAGAGAGTGTACACAGTAAGGGACACACCCATGACAGACAGGAGCAGACACTACAAGAAACAGGGAAGGACTGACTGTAATACTGATCTTCTGAAGATGAAGAGGCTTTCTATACTGAAGAAAAGTATTTTTACTATACTCTTACCAAGCAAAAACATCTTAGTTCACATCTCACTAGATANAGTATTTAACTACCATGATAACATATTATGCTCCAATTTGGAAAGTAGTACTTGCATGATGGGCAGAATGACTGCTTCCCATGTGGGCTGGGAAAGTGATTAAAGAGCATAGTTTCCAGAACAAGGTGATGAGTCCCTAACTGAAAGCCTAGGGAATTAACCTAAGTTTTGNGCAGCCTACTACTTTAGACCTCCTTAGTGGAAAAAAAAATTATAATACTACATGTGTAAAATCCTTATGAAATTTATTATTCAGATTAAGAAATGAAAAGAAAACAAAATTTTATAAACTGGTCAAACCAAAACATTACAAAGTCAAAATCCCCAAAAAAGAGCCTGTGTGTATATTAACAGTCAGACATATTGCTAATCTCTGCTTGGAGCTGTGCATGTTCATGAATTTTCATGACAATAATTTGCATTAAAATTACTTTCTGTAGGTGGAAAGATAAACCAGCCTTCCCTCAAGCATAGGTGATCAAATTCAATTTGTAATTATTAATATTTCAAAAGAATTACTTTCAGCCTCATATATTTTTTGTTGGTAATGTTATATCAAGTCTTACAACTGTCAAATCTGCAAATGCCTCTCTTTCACATATGAGCCATCAAATCTTAGGATATTTCAGGTATTTTTAATGCATGGACTAACTTCACAGATTCTTTTATTAATGACACTTTGTTGTCACCATCTTTCATTGTTATATATATTCATGTCAAATAAACCAGGAAACTTAAACAAGGAGAATCATTAGAAGTGTCTTTGTTCTTGCTTATCTGTATTACTGAGTATATTCCTAACAGAGGAGGACCTCTAGCCTGATGAACTAAGGTTAGGGATGAATCCTCCACTTAGAATTTTACACATCCACTGACCACCTTCTGGCTCCATCCTTCAAACCACTCCCCATGACAGATACCGCAGTTCAAATTTATGCTTCAANGCTACCTCTGACCCAAGCCTTTGTGAAAGGACCCTAGGTGAGCTGGGCAATGGGCAGAGTTCCTCTCACCAGAGGATGGCATGGNAAACTAGATACGAACTGACCACGAACTGCATCAACATGTCCCACCAAAGCCAAANTAAAGGTGTCCCCAGTTGCCTTCTCCTTAATTGTCTCTCAAATCCACTCTCAACTCCAATGTCACTGAACCTATGAAGAAATGTGACAAGTTGAGTGCAGAAAAATATTGAGAGTGCTGACAAAATCTTTTTTAAACTGTACAAATTCCAATCCTGTGAGTGCAAGGCTACACATACTGTTGGGCTTCCCCAGCACCTCAAGTAGTGCTGCATGGGCCCAAGAACACATTCACAAACTGGCACACAAAAAATGTATTGTTCAAAGGAGAGGCCTTGGGGCTGAGCATTAGCATCACAATAACTCTGTCCCTGGGGCCCCTATAATTTCTTATCCGTCTATACCTGGTCTCTTCAAATACATTTCACCTCATTAGGGATAAGAGGTACTGTCTTAATTACTAGTATGTAAGAAGTACTAAAGACGTGGGGTAATTTTCACAACCATGGGCGTCAGCCATTGATGTTAGGGAAAAAAAAAGGAAAGAGAAAGAGAATGAACGTGTGTCTATACACACATACAAACGTATGTACATACAGACATATGAATTCACATAATACTTATATTACTTGGATGTAGCATATTTCAGAGGTAATATCACTTTTTGCATATCTGAGTTTTGCTTCCTATGGCTTCAGTTACATAGGAACTGAATCAATAGCAGTTTTAAAATGTCAAATAGAAAATTATATAAAAAAAACTATTCACAAATTTAAAATTGATTCTAAATAGTGTGATGAAATCTTTTGCTGTCCTGCTCTGTCTTACCTGGAGTCTGAATCATCCCTTTGTCCAGTATGCCCACTCAGTATGTACTANGCACCCATCAATCTTAGTAATTAGCCTAACTGTCCAAGTATCAGTTACTTTACTAACAGCCCAGAGTCAAAGCGTAGAGATGTTAACAATTCAGATGTGCCAAGAAAAGTGATTATCTTTAAGTGAAAGGTCAAAGTTCTCAACTGAGTAAGAAAAAAATATATATGCTTGGTTTGCTAAGAAACTATGATAGGACAAGAAATGTGTATAATAGTAAGTGNCCAGTTAAGATGGAAAAGCATTAAGTTAGGTAAGGTAGTTAAGTAAGGTAGAAAATATGAACAGAGAGTATGTTCTGACTTATGGTGATACATAGAAAAATAGTGTACATATGTGTATANATACAAATATTACCCACATATATTCATGTATAGATAACAGCATACATCTAGACACTATTTTTATGGATGAGTATATAACCTCTCTCTCTGCACACACATACATTTGATATTATCCATGGTTTCAGGCACCTGCTAGGTCTTGGAATATTACTCCCACAGACAGACAGACTANAATATACATGCCATTTATACACATTGTACATATACTAGTTGCATATATTGTATATGCAGTACTCCCACTGATCCCCATGTATATGGGCCACCTTGGAAAAAAGTCACGGTTGTATCCTGGCAGACAATGAGCACTTCTTCCCTTAGGGGGTCAGTAGGTGAGCCAGACAAGGGACAGTGCCCATCAGAAGACTGTCAATGTTCTTCGATGCTGGGCAGAAGATGTACANTTAGTGACCCAAGTCAGTATATTTGTCTCCTGCCAAAAGATTTCATCCTTAATGTGAANATCCATTATCTGGTCCTTGCTTGCAGATGGCCTTTTTAAAAACAGTGAAAGCCACTGCCATATCCCAGGATTCCAGCACTTTCTAGAAGGAGAAAATTAATTTTAGTGTGTGTGTGTGTGTGTGTGTGTGGTGTGTGTGTGTGGTGTGTACATCTGTGGTGTATGTGTGTGGTGTGG
>LZPO01108054.1:70226-83561 GCA_001675575.1 Neotoma lepida | reverse complement strand
GCCTCCAACTTGACGTCCCTGGGCCTGCCCTTCGCGCTGTGAGGTGCCTGCAGTCCGCTTGGAGCCTCCTTGGTTATGTGCATTACGTTCTTAATAGACCTGCGTCTATTAATTACACATGGTTCCCTCAGATGAGCACTCAGGGAGTTGCCGGGCCCTCTCGGGGACATTTGTTTGCACTTGGCCACCTGTCTAGGTGTGACAGTGACATTCACTAGGGACCCAGGAAAGGTAATTGTGGGCACCTTATTCTTTAAACTTTCTCATTAAAAAAAAAAAATTAAAAAGTCCGTATTCTCTGGAGGTTTGTACTAACTAATTGATTTTAACGAAGCTTTNCCCCTAGGCCAGAAGAAAATCTTTGCTTTATTTAAATTTCAAAATAGAGTGCTTGGTTGTCAAGTGCATTTGACTGTGTTTTACATATGTATCACAGTCGTTCTCCCTGATTCTTCTGAGAAACAAAAACCTCAAATTATTTCCTTACCCCCAATTACAACACCTACAGCACCCGCTGCTGTGTCCCAGCTCCACGGCAGAAAGGGCAGCATAATGGTTTGGAAACAGAGTCAACGCATACTCGATTTTCACTTAAAAGTGAAGATTTCGCCATCTTGTGAGCATTTAAACCATAATAATGACCAGTTAACCTCTTAAGAATCAATTATCTTCTGGTCCCCACCCCCAGTTACAGTTTTATTTTACCTACAAGGTGTATATTTTTTCCAGATGCCCAAGGAGCATTATACATGATTCAAGAGTGCAGTTTTTAAAAATTAATTCATGCATTCTGAATTTAACATTTTTCCTTAGGACAATTCTATTTGCCCTCTGGTACATTATACCTAAAAAAAATAGTAATCCTCTCTTTTTAAACTATATATACCACTTGTGTTATTTCTAATAATAGAATTGTTAAGGCACTTCGTGTAAGTTTAAACGCAGGCATATGTGGTATTTCTGTCACTGTGAAAAATTTCACAATCTCCCAGTCACAAAGATTGAGGCTGAATTCTGTCACCCATTGGCATTTCTGTCTAGTTTATCACTTCTTCCAGCCCACAAGGTGACAAATTTGCCAAGGAGAGAGCTGAATTGGGTGGGGCTGGGGCAGTGGGTCATTAAAGTTCAGTTTGGTGCCAGGAATAATTTCTTGGGACCAAGTGGGAATGGGGGAAGGGCATCCAAGGGCCTGATAATGGGCCAGGGACCTGCTTGNCTGGAAACTGGGGCCAGACAAGGGTCTAAAGAGCANGAGTTAGAATTCTACATCTTGAATTAGAAATTTGGCAACTGTGCAGTGTGCTCAGCTGCCCAGTCAGGGAGGAAGGCCTTCAGCAGAGAGCAGGCAGAGTATCTGGCAGATAGACATTGCACCCAGTGACATGGAAATGCAATGCAAAAACTTCAGCCAAGAATGCTGCCAAAACAGCTTCCCTAGAGATGGTAGGCACCCCCTCCCAACACTCTCTCTCTCTCTTTCTCTCTCTCTCTATATATATATATAGATATCTATAAATATATATATATATATATTTCTCTCTCTCTTTTTCTCTCTCTGCAGCAGCTGAGGAGCATCCTGAGTTTTGAAGTGGCAACTCTGTCCTTAGGAGAAATTACTTTCTATGTGGAATTATCTATTGCAGAAAGAGTGTAGGAGGCCCAGAGGTGGCTCAAGCAAGAGAACTCAGCCATGGAAAGGCCAGAAGTATATAAGTGAATGAAGAAGGAAGGGAGGGACTGGATATTATTAATACATACCTCTCGGCTATCTTCATTCCCTAACCCCTCCAGTCACAAGGTGTGACTTCTAAAGTAAAACCTTGAGCATATTGACTTTTTTTATGTGAAGAATAAAAGTAACTATGAGTTACCATTTTCAAAGAGTTAAAATTCTTTTCTATGTGTTGAGCCATTACATTTTGTGAGGGATCAGTATATTTACTTAACTACATCTTTGTATGTAACTGAAGCTTGCCTATGTGACANTCTGCTCTTTTCTTTCAATTCGCACACATGGTTTTGGTTTTTTAAAATGAGGTATATGATCATGATCTTTTAAATCAAGTCTACTGGTTTTGTATATGTGGTAAACTGAGGCAAGAGTGTTCTGAAGTCTTCCCAGGTGTGCCCAGCCAGTATACCCACNAAAGCATTAATAGACAAACCAAAGGCAAAGAGTAACCACAGGCAAACAAAACAATAAACGCTTTACAACAAACTGCTTACTTCTGCTATACTTACACTTTAGAATGTTTGTTGCCAGTGTGTTCTTTTAGATAAAGTCTACATCTAGGCTCTAAAAATACGTAAACCTAACACTTCAACCTGTTGCTTCCAAGAGACCGGCACACCTCTGTTCTTGAGAAAACATTTATCTGTCTCACTNGGGGGAGTAAAAATATCTCAAAGGGCAGGGTGGCAAGAGAACAGAAGAGTCAGATAAAAGAGTGGCCATGAGCTACAAGCATTCCCTGCCTTCCAGATTCTTTTCTTGGAAACTGTACACACACACACACACACACACACACCCCTGGATCACTGTACCTCCCAGTGTGTCAGTCGGCCACATAGATGTGGAGTAATGCCACAGGATAGGACGTGTCATTACAGATGACTTGCTATCCAGTAAGAGTCTCCTAAAGCTTAGCATGCCAAAGTCCTCAGGATGGGCAGCTGCCTGGGAACCCATGGTTTCATGGAGCCACCTGAAGCCACCAGATCTGGTATGCAGTTGTCTGCTGTCCACAGAGAGGGATTTCAGGATACTCTCACAGTCAAAGCATGTGTTTCCTGTGCCCCATCTGGACGTCTGTTAGTGCTGTAAGAGGGACGACTGTATGAATNCCAGACTTCTAAACTTAGTTCCTTATATTACCTTCAACACTAGCATTCCCTGGCTTCGTGAATCCCTTCTCAGTGCCCTCATGAAGTGCCTTTCAGGTTTACTAGCCCCAGTCTCCCGAGTGGCTGGGGGGCACGCCTTTTCCCTCCACTACATTGAAGAATGACTGAGTCATGACCTNAGATCTTCAGCTTAGGTAAGTCTGTGGCTACCTGTACTAAGGTCCGATGCTTCCTTCTCTCCAGCTCTTAAAAGCTAAGGCTGTATTCCCACCCATAGCCCTTCTTTCACAGACGACATGCTTTCCTTAGGCCTTGCCTTCTTCCAAAGAGGACCATTACTATTCTACACCCTTGTTGACCATTCATGCAACTGAGTTTGTCGAATTGATCTTTTTTTCCCAGATCGGAAACTGATCTGATCTTGCCTAACATGGCCAGGCAATGAGTTTGAATCCCACCACTGTTCACAGTAACAGCCAGCTTCAACCATTCTTGGGTGATTAGATCTCAGTTGGTTCCCTGGGTTCTCTTTTACGTGTGATAACAGAGATGATTCTCTCCTGGGTCACCACAGTGAGCATTCTTCATGAGCTTCACCTGGCTGCTTCTGCTCTACTTACTATATACACCTGATAATGACAGCCGTTGTCAGGTTCTCCCCAGACTTCTCCAGAATGGAATTAATAGATCCCTGGGCAGTTGCTACAGGTCTGATTGAACAGCCTGGGTCCACTCCACCACCCCTTTGAAGGGAGTCATCACTGCTTCTCGGGCCAGTGCAGCCAGAGGTTTAAAATCGGGTTCACAAGAGCTGTCAAGCAATTGCTATTTCATTCATTCCAATGACATGTCTTGGTCCAGCCTCTAGGCAAGGTTCCTAATGCATGGCACCGAGCAACTGGGTCAAGAGCAGAGCCAGGATGTGTGGATCCTNGAAGTCTTCATGAGCAAGATGTGAAGGCTGCAATTTGAGTAGGACACATGTAGCCACATCACATGAGGAAGCACCAGGGACGTTATGTTACAAGTTCCTCTTAACTCAGTCCTAGNAGTCTTCTGTGGCTTATGCGACTGAATCTGTGGGTCCTGGCTGCTGTGGCACCTGCTTATCCCCCCTCCCAGCTTTGCCTCCTTCCAGTGATGTGTTCTGTTGCTGTTGATAACAATCGAGCCAACAGTGAGGCCTGGGTGCTTTTCAAAGACTGCACAACCGTTTTGCCCAATGATGTGTCCATGTTATTGATGATCACCCGGCAATGTATGGCTGATGTATTTTATCCCCTCAATGGCTTCCAGCACTGTTTTTGTCCTGAGCTTTTGAGGTCTCACCAACCTGCTGTTGCCATCTGTTCCTTCCAGGCCTTGGACAGGTGTTAGTAGAAGACTGGGCTAGAGAACCAAGTTGGGCACACTGCTCCTTGGTCCCATCTCCTGGGCTTGCANCCCTTAGCCATACCTTNATTCTCAGAAGGTATCAGACTTTGATAACCCACTTCTGCAGCTGCCTCCAAGCCTTACTGCCTGAGGTTCCCCATAGGTACTGACAGCTTAAGATGGGCCAGATTACCATGGTTTGCAAACTTCTTTCACTTGTTCAGGCAGGCTACCTTGCCTTTGCTGTGCAGCCTGGCTAGAATGTTTTTCTTGTCTTCCACTTTACTTCCACCAAACTAAGTCACCCTGTTACCTCCTTGTTCTCTTCCTTCCCTTGCTGAGATGAGTGCTAATCATCTAGGTCCCAGACAAGTCCTCTTGCTTCACTATTGGTTTGATGATCTTGTTTCTCTAGACCAAAAGCTCTAAGTCTTTTTTTATTTAAGAGCAATATTTTCTTTTTAAAAAAATTACTTTTAGTTAGTGCACAAAATGAAATGTATCACTGAGAAATTTCATAGTTATTCACATATCAGAAAACCTGGAATGTTTGTCCTTGTGTCCGTCCATGTCCGTCCGTCTGTCCGTCCATCCGTGTGTGCCCCCCCCTCTGCTCCCACCCTACCCCCTTTCCCTTTGGGACTTTTCTTCTTTCCAAGTCTTTTAGTTTCTCTCCGTGTGTATGCATATATGTGTGTTATAACTTGTATGTGTATATTTAGATTCTGCGTGTCTATGTTTGAGAAAGAAAATAAACTATTTGTCTTTCTGGGTCTGGCTTGTTTCACTTAGCATGATTATCTCCAGTTCCTACCATNTCCCCGTTAATGACATGCTCTCATTTTTCTTTATGGCTGAGTAAAATGCCTATNTGTATATGTGTCACATTTTCATTATTTATTCATCTGAAGACAGACATCTAGGCTGGTTCTATATCTTGGCTATTGTGAATGGTACTACAGTAAACATAGAAGTCTTACTGTGGCTATGATTTTAAAATTCACAAAAATGTATCATCTTTTATTTGTTTTGTGACTATGTGTGTGGACAGGCATGTGACACAGTGTACATGTAGAAATCAGAGGAAAATTTTCGGCTTGGTTCCTTTCTTCTTGTCCAGAAAATTGAACTCAGGCAGTTAGGCACCTTTATCCATTGTTGAGCCACATTGCCATACTCCCCCCACCACTGTGAAAAATTGAACCAGCCTCTTATAAATATTTATATTTTATTTACAAATGACATACAGATGTTAATTTGAAAATATGGTATATATGCTTAAATACCAGACTTTTAAAAANGTTGACTTTTGTTTAATCCAAAACTTGAGGCCTTTTGTCTTCACCCATGCTGCCAGCTAACCTCCTGGAGGAAAGCCTTCATCCTTGGAGGCCATTTTCCTTGACCACATGTCAAAGTTAGCTTCAGCTGTCAACTTGACACAAACCTGGAAGTTCCTGGGAAGAGAGACCCTCAACTGAAGAATTGCCAAGATCGNATTGGCTTGTGGCCATGTCTATGAGGCAGTTTGAATTGTTAATTGATANAGGAGGGCATCGCCCACTGTGGGTGGTGCTATCCCTTAGCANGTGGGTCTGAACTATATAAGAAAGGTACCTGAGCAAGCTACTAAGCAGTTTTCCTCCATGGTCCCTGCCTCTGTTCCTGCTGATGGACTGGAAAATATAAGATGAAATAAGTCCTTTCCTCTCCAAGTTGCCTTTGGTCATAGTGTTTATCAAAGCACCAGAAAACGAACTCGGACACCATGTCTCGTGAGAAAGGAGGGATCTATCACTGTGCCTGTACATAGTGGTGTGTGTACAGCTCAGAACTGTGATGAGGCAGTGTGCTGAGATTTTAGTTTCCAGTGCTCAAGCTTTCCAACAACTTGATGTTCTCTTAGACATCATTAGTGCAAGATGATCTTTAGTCATCTTTTAGGTTTGATAGATTACAACAGATATTCCTTCCTTTGATCACAAACAAACCTCTGGCAAGACTGTGCTGTGCTCATAACAGCCATAAGAAATATTCCTCTCATTTGTTTTGATACCACTTATTTCCCAGTCTCTGCTGATGCAGACAAAGCCATTCAGCCGGACAATGATAAGCAAGGAGGCATTCAGCCATGACATGAGCTCTGACACTGGCTGCCCTGTTATACACTGACTAGGATACCGTTCTCTTTTACAAATAGCCAAGCTCATTGTGGTGTTGTTTTAAATAACTGTCACCACCATGCACTGAGTGACTGCTATTGTGCTAGGCACTGGTTCCCAGCCCATGGTATTAAGTGCCTTAACATAGAAGCTTTTGAATTCTGTGAGGTCGACAAATGAAATATGCCTAAACTAAAGATGAGAAGAAAACAAGAAGGTAACTTGCTGAAGCCCTTAAAGTTAGTAAGTTCTGGGGCGAGGACTTAGACTCAGGTTGCTCTGAGTCCAAATTTAACTTACTATCTATATACTTGAATCTGTGAATTGTAAAGCATATTCCTTCTCTTCCCTTGAATCTAGAGAGGTTGGGCTTTTTGTGTTGAAAGGACTGTGTTCATGTGTATTACAGACATTTTCATTCCTACCTGTAGCAGAGTGGCAAACACAAACTACCTTGCTAACTGCATATAAATGGTGCTTCAAAGGACCAGGACTGGGCACCAATGTTGTAGAGGCTGTGACTCCATCAGGAACTGAAACTGTCTCATCTCCTTGCCCTTCCCTTCTGCTTTGGGAAGTAGTTTGCCTGTTGTTTCCAAGCTTGTCACCTAGTCTTGCTACTGTAGTTTGAGTTTCAAATGTTTTCCCAAAGCCACATTGTTGACGTTGAGTCCCCAGCTGATAATATCAGTGGGTGATGCTAGAACCTTTAGGAGGTGGAAACTAATGGACATAGGATCATAGAAGTTGTGCCTTGGAGGCAGATGTTAGAACCCTGGCGACATTCCTTCTCCTCGCTCTGCTTCCTGGCTGCTATGAGTTGGACAGATTTCTCTACTGTGTGTTCTCAGTATGATGTGTGGCTTCACCACATGCTCAGAAGCACTAGGCAAGCCTAACACTGCTGCAAACTCTAAAGCCATGGGTTAAAAAGAAACACTTTTTCTTTTTAAGTTGACTGTCTCAGGCATTTTGCTAGAGCAACGCAAAGCTAATACAAACACCTTGTTTAAAACTAAACTGTATAAAGAAGCAAGACTTAAAAATGATTCCTTTACTTTGCTCTTCCAATTTTTTGACCCAGCTTCCCCTCTNTGCCTTTCTACTGTAGTTTGGGGTGTGATGAGAAACAGGTGTTGCCTATCACAGAGAAAGGTGACCCCTTTGCCTTTGTCTCCTTTCTTATAATTGTAATAGTTTGGTTTTTAGTCAATTGTTTGGCATATTCACATATTCTGCCTCAGTTTTAGTTCCCAGGGTCACAGAACAAACAACCTACTAGTAGAGTTCCATCTTGAAGGGCCCTGCAACTTGATGCCTTATTTCCATGGCTGGCTTGATAAAAAAAAACAAAACAAAAAAAAAATATTTTTATGTTCCAGAAAACAAACCAGACTCCAGTAATTCTTCCAGGAAGAACTCTCCCCTTGGTTTTATAACTAAATTTATCTTCCTATAATTTTTATCCCAATATGTGTTTGCCAAAGTAAATGATACAATCTTTTTTCTTCAGTTGTTTTTGCTTCTCATAGAGACCTCAAACTCAGAAGTGTGAGTTAAATGACGGGAGCAGGCAGGAGATGTGATGAGATAAGAGGTATGTGGANAGACATGNATGTGATATGAATGGTGGAGGGTTTCCATGACATACTGTGTGGTAGTGACTTCTCTTGTTGCTATAAAAAAGTTACCTGACCCCAAACTTAAGAAAATACATTTTTTGCGCCCAGGGTTTCAGAGGATTTAGTTCAAGATGGCAGGGAAGTCATGGCAGAGCAGCTCCGTTCATGATGAGAGCATGTGGTAAAGCCTGTTCACATGGTGGAGAGGACCAGGAATCATAGTGAGACAGGAAGTGGGCAAGGATAACACACCACAAGGACCCGTCCCTTCTTCCCAGTGACTTACTTCCCCAAGCTAAGCTCCACCTTCCAAAATTTCCAGAACCCTCCAAAAATAGAGGCATTAGCTTAGGACCAAGCATTCAGAGCACAAACATTGTAGGGGACATTTGAAATGTCAAACTATAGCACACCAGCACACTAGAAGGCACGGCAAGTCTAACCTGGCCACATTAGGATCCTTAGCCTCCCAGTTTGTAATGCTTCTCTGTTTGTCCTTCCATGACTCAGAGCACTTATCACCTCCACTGCCGGTGAGGATCCAGATTAATTATTTCTCAAGTTTTCATCACCGAGAGATTAGATGCAATCTAATTCCTTGTGCAAGCAATTCAGAAAGGACCCTTTGCCCTCAACCAGATTGCCAAGATGATAGCAGAGCTGCTTCAGTGACAGCCGTATCTGAAGGAAGAGTTAAAAACGATGAGCTTGCTGTCCTTCAGGGGCTGTCTGTACTTCTTGTCACAGATCAGAGTCCTGAGAAAGNGTTCATTAAGGAGAGTCTACGAGCACTCTAATTTTATCTAAAATGAGTGCTGTGGAAGATGATGTTTCCTGCTGCCCAAGCAGTCCCTATCTACACTTTAAAAGAAGTGAGAAACCTTTCAGCTAGTGGATTTGCATTTTCTAGTCTTTGAATATCCCCATTCCTTGTTCTGTAGTGTGAGTCACATAACATTGAAAGTGTGTGTCTTCTCTTTAAAGCCATGTAGTAATCTAACATTTTAAGTTACAGTGAGTCTTTGGTATCAGAGTCAGTTCGTGCATACAGTTTCTTTGTCCTTTTTTCCCCAGCATGCTCATTTTCTCCCCCTCTCNAGTCCTCCTATGCAGCCTCCCCTCTCTCTTACCCCTGATTGCTCCTTCTCAAGCTGCCTGATTTCTTGTGTAAGGCCAGGGTATGGGAAGTGCTTGGTATTGCATTTGAGAAAACTATACCAGATATGAGCATGCAAGATAGAAGCAGGGGAAAGATAACAGAAAAACTGAGCAGAAGCAGAGGTTGGGAGGATCTTCTCTGCTTTCTCCATCCTGCAGGATTTGGTAATGCTGCAGCAGGAGAATTTCTTCACACACCGCTCAGTTCCTCACCCTTTCAAACCACAATCAAGTTTTCAGCTTAGCTTTCTTACTCTACACATGAATCCAAAGGGCTAATCAGAGGAGAGGNTCCCCCCACAAAAGGTCAGCATTAGAAAGAACTAGGTCCCAACACAAGTTTCTTTGCTTACAAGCCATTAACCTTGGACAAGTCACTCGGTGTCTCTGAGACTTCTTTATCTGCAAACTGGATAGTACAACTCCTACCCAGTTCCCAGGCATGAAATGGGACGCTGCTCTGAGAANGCTGGAAACAGTGAAATGCTGGCCAAAGATGATACCCTCTGATTCTATCTTGCAGTCTAATGCCACAGATACTACAACAGGGTGTCAAGTCTTCTAATCACATTGTTCTGGGTTTCTTGGAGAAAGGNGGGGCGGTCATCACTGTCTGCTACAGCAGGGAGGCAGAATTTTATGATTTAGGGGAAAAGTTTTCTTTTAAACTAGCTCCCGTGGCTGTTTTTCAGGTCATGAGGTCACTCGGGAGTGTCCTTTCTGGGATAAGCAGTTTGGGTCCCTGTGAGCGGTGGGGCAACAGCAAGTTCTGTTGCTCAGCACTCTGTGGGCAGTGTGAAGAAGTACTGTTTGTTTACTTGTTTTTGTCTTGTTTGACTAGGGCTTAGGCCTTCAGCCAGATGGAGTCTTGCTGCCAAAATGATTGTTTCAGAGATGGGCACATAGCCAGAGGTTGGGTCAGTTGAGAGCTTTTGTTTAGGAGTTATCAAGACGGGGGCTTCTTCTCCTCTCACTTGCACAGTCCAGTGAACACTGGCAGGCACTTATAGAACCAGAGGGCTTCTGCCTGAAGTCATAGCTGGCTTGGNATAATGCAGAGTTGAAAAACCTCTGAGATATCTGAATTTGAGCTCTGGTAACTACNTGGAGTCCACCAACAACCTTGGTAGTTACATGTGNCAATGCCTCTCAGTGTGAGAGAANCCAATTTGAGTTGGGNTTTATGACACTAGGTTCTGACATAATATATCTTTAATGGTACAGGATGGGATAGCAACAGTTTTCAGGGATCTTGCTGACTAGAAGTTGTTCAAGTCTTTCTGCTGAGGTGCACAGCCTATTNAGGAGGCAGGTACAAGTTCCATGTCTTTGTGAGAGGAAGGTTNAACAGGGCACTATCATGGGGAAAGCTATGTGTGGATGGATGTGAGTGTAGAACATGGCTATATCCATATTGAGCTTTACCAGATGCTGCCAAGCTCTCTCCCAAGATGAAATGACTGAATTAAGTTCCCATCATCAGCCCTTTTAACTGTTCCTTTTCCCACATCCTCATAAATGAAGGGTTCTGGTCTTACCAGAGCAGTGCAGCCTACAAACAGTAAGTGAAAAGATTGCTACTAGAATAAGACACCAGATAAATGTAACACCCCCAGCACTGCCACACACCATGCACAGATGCATATATAAAAGCACAAGAAAAAGCACATGGAAATTTAAGGTGATGATTTAGAAAAAAATATTTAAATTATCTTAAGTTCTTTAAATAATATATATAAATCCAAGAACCTGAGTACCTGTCATTTCTAAGCTGGCCTTCATGACATAGGTATACCTTCCCACCTCCTGAGAATTTTTTTTCCTGTATAGTGGTAAGGTGAGTGTTAGGGTTTCACTCTAAAGTGTCTCCCACAAGCTATGTTCGGAGGATTTGGTCCTCAGCCTGTTTTCTGTTTTGANGGTCGTGATGACTGGCTGGTGGAAGGGATCACTAGGGGCAGGTGTCAATGTGTGTAACCTGCTTCTGGTTCAAGCCTGAGATCCCTGCTTCCTGATTAACCAAGATGTGGGATGCCTCCATCTCATGCTCCTGCCCACATGGACTATTTCCCACCACTGTGTTTTTCCATGATTGACTGAAATCCCTCTGAAATGTGGGGTCAAAGTAAATTCTTCCNATTAAGTTGTTTCTGTCAGGTTATCAGTCACAGCAAGGAGAAAAGTAACTAATTCTGTGAGGGGGTGGAAAAGAACAGGAAATAGTGTGTGTGTGTATCTGTGTGCATTTGTGATGGGGAAAGTATAGAAGATAGTAGGAACAGTTTTTAACATAAGACATGTTAATATTTTTAGTATTGGGATGAAACAAGCAATAAAATTTAGTGTGATTTCTTTTATTACATGATGGGGACCCTGCAGGTGGTCACGGCAGGCAGAGAAATGAACCATGAAGACATGAGAATGAAAACTCGGTTCAGATTGACTTCATCAACCTGGATCAAGACTCTGGGGTGTCTGATGCCAGATGGTTTATTCCTAACAAATTTAAACACAGTATAATTAAAAAAAAAGTTTCCTAACTTCATACAATCCCCAGTTCACAAGGAAGCATAATTACATCGAAGCTTAATTCAGAGTACAGGTCATTTCTTCCAAGAAGATGGTGCTAGAGATAGGCTGCCTGTACTAGCTTGAGGCGCTAAGGAGGGCTCTGGCCTGGTCTTGGTCATACAGATAGAGTAAAGGTCATTTGGGCTATTAGCTACCTCTGGTCCTGGTTGTGGGGTCTTGAGGGGAGCCTCTGGCTATACAGATAATGTAAGGGTCATTTAGACTATTAGTTATCTCCAGTCCTGGTTGTGGGAGCTTGGGCAAGGCCCTGGCTATAAAGGTCATTTAGATTACTAGCCACTGCTGGTCGGAGTTGTAGGAGCTTGATGTGGCCTAGACCAACAGATAGCATAGATCACCAAGCTGTTAGTCACCTCTGACCAGCTTTCTGGATGAAAAAAACAGGCTTTACACCCATTCCTTTGAGAGGACAACCNTGTGTGCTTAACATTTCTGGTTTTTCTGGAGATCTTTGGACAAAAGGACCTTCGTTCTGTGCTCCTGACAATTACAAGCTAATTTTTGTTGTTGTTGTTCATCATGTTTTAAAACAATGTTTCAGTTATTGACACAATTCCTTACACACAGNNCTTAGTTAGCAAGCAGCTTGTCGGGTGTGAACAGTTTACTTGAAGACATCAGGACAGTCGATGTGCATTTAATGACGTAATAGTCTTATTTAAATATGTAATTCCTAAAATCAAACAATTCTGACTGAAAAACAGATTCATGCACACTCAATTAGTACCTTACCAATTCCCACTTCATCTGCCATGTGCTTCATCCTTGGAGTACCAGCCAGAAGCTTTCTGAGTTGGTTTCCATGTTCCCATTGTCAATGCCNTTCCTTCACTACTGGACAAGTTATATCATATGCTAGAGTCACAGTATTATCAGCAGTCATTGTCATCTGACAGCCCCTGGGGGCTGATAGCCAGGCTTCCAGGCATCATCTGTGGCTTCTACAGATGATGTTCCTGCCATGTCTCCTTCAATGTTTTCATATATTCACAGATGTGTGGAAGGTGCCTGCCCAATATCTTTTCTCATCTTGCTCCTTAGGAACAGATTTTGTAAGGGAAATGATGTGTCCAAATGAAACCAAATTTCCCCAGGCTTCCATCTAAAAAAGNTCACAGTATGTTTCAATCCTGATCATTGACTCACAAGAAAAATTGTTGAATTTCTGGGAAGCATCTTTAAAAACACTAACTTAACTCTGTGCACCCTTTTCCCTTGGGCCATCTTCCTTTCTGTTTCCAAGAGCACTGTGTGATAGTTGGAACTTAGGAACGTGAGGGTGAGGGCCACACTCTAGAGTAATCCTTAGAGCTGCCACATCAGCCTCAGACAGCTTTCATCTGGAATTTCTAAGAGGGAGAAATGAGCTTCTGTTTAATTAAACCATGGCCCCTTTGCTGTCAGGTCCTCCTAGTTGAAGGTAACTGTTTATGCAGTGTAATACTCCACTTGATTTGGTCAGCATTTTGTAACTGTCTTTGAATGGAAGCCTATGCAAAGAGATGTGTGTGGCTCATTCAGGTTACCTAACCTGATCATTAACAACTCCGCTTTAAAGGTTGGACCAAGCCACATTAGCC
>LZPO01108054.1:48280-58764 GCA_001675575.1 Neotoma lepida | reverse complement strand
AAAAACGGATGGAGTTCTTTTCATTTTTGTGCAAAGTATATAAACAGCTTTCAAAGATCTATAAATGATGATTTTTTTAAGTTATTTGGAACTAAGCAAATAGTAAAAGTATCCTTTTGATCTATGCATACTCTGAAGCATTATTGAGATCCTAAAGGCATGTGAGCTGCAAAGTCTGGGGAATTTACATGCATGCAAGTGTCTATTTACATGCTGGTTCACATCCCCACTAGGATGCAGGCTCCTGAGGGCTGTTCAGNACATAGTAGAGACACCAAGTCATTTTTTGAATGAAGAGCAGAAGTAAGGAGGAGGGGTTATAAATGAATTAGAACCAAGATACATATAACCAGGGATAACAGAAGCAATAGAAAAGGGGTTGTAACATCTGGAGAATAAAAATTATGTGGGAGTATGACATAGCAAATGCAGTGACTTATGCTGGTAACCATGTGTTCTCTGAAGGCAGAATACCTGACTCTGAATCCCTTGCTGCCACACACTAGCTCCGTGATCTTGGACACATTACCTTACTTCATTGGGCCTCAGTTCTCTCATTCATGAGAAAGAATTAATATCAGGTTGCCATGATGGTTAGTAGTGATCCTCAACTTGACAAGTTCTAGAATCCCCTGTGAGGCAAACTTCCAGCATGTCTACAAAGGCATTTCTAGACATTTGTCACCTTTGTCACCTTAGTCCAGGNTATTTGGCTGACCCCTTCCTGCAGGTCTATAAGTTGACATATTTGTGCCTTGTAATCTGTCTCTATTGATGTGTTTTTATTTTGGTAGGACTAATTCTTCATTCAGGTGCCTGTCAGTTTTTCTCTCGAAGTGTGTGTGTTACAGGGGGGAAGAAGATGCTGGTGGTTCAAGCTGGCTCATCTAACCCTGTTTTATCCCCTGCCTGGTACCATTACTCCTTTGCCCCCTCCAGTTGCCATTCTTACATTCTCTCTCCCTTCTCTTGTATCCAACAACTGCACACACCACAAGCCTTCCATTTAAGTTTACTTACATTCTAATTACAATATGGTCTTCAGAATTTCTTAGCATGGGGGGGTCTAGGAAGTGGAGGAACTCCTGAGTGTGTGAAGTCCTGAAAAAATGTGTGCTGTTGACAGGAGGATAACTGTGGGAGTCTATGGGACTTTNCCCCCCTTTTCTAGTGTTCTTAGGAGGAAGAGAGAGGGAGAAGAAAATCTCAGATAGAAAGAGAGACCTGAAAGACAAGAAGAAAGACAAAAACACAGAATAGCTTCGGGAGGACTTGGGTCAATACCCACCAGCCTTTTCTGTTTATTCAAAAGGACTTTTTATAACAATGCCAAGGGGTGGAGCAAAAGACCTCCCCCTTGCTAGATCAAAGCACAATGCACAGCCAAGTGCAGACCCTTCCAAACACCTGGTAACCATGCCCGTGGTCAAATCATCCCCTTATGCAGCCCTGCTGGGTACAGCAAGCTTAGGTTCTCAGACCCTGAGTAATTTGGGCTGTAGGTGAATGTTTTGTCTGGGTCCCGCCAGGCCCCACNCGGTCCAGCCCACCCAGCGGTCCCGCAGCCACTTATAAATTAATAACTCAAAAGCTTATATTAATTACAACTGCTTGGCCATTAGCTCAGGCATATTACTGACTAGCTCTTATACTTAAATTCAGCCCATTTCTATTAATCTATGTTTTGCCACGTATTCTGTGGCTTTACCAGTCTACAGNCATGTTGCTCCTTCCACGGCAGCTGGCATCTCCTGACTCAGCCTTCCTCTTCCCAGAATTCTCCTTGTTTGTTTATCCCACCTATACTTCCTGCCTGGCTACTGGCCAATCAGCATTTTATTTATCAATCAGAGCAACACATATTCACAGCATACAGAACAATATCTCCATCATTGGGCCTCCACAAATAACCATGTCAAGGATCCTAGCCTCAGACCCATGGGAAATAGCTGTGGTGATTTGAGTAAGAATGGCCCCCATCGCCACATATATTTGAATGCTTAGTCATCAGGTAGTGGCACTATTTAAGAGGAATTAGAAGCATTAGGAGGTGTAGTCTTGTTGGAGTAGGTTTGGCCTTGTTGGAGAAAGTGTCACTGGGGCCGACTTTGAGGTTTCTAAAGCTCACACCAGGCCAAGTGTGTCTCNCTCTCCCTCTCTCTGCTTGTGGATCAGGATGTAGAACTCTCACTTACTTCTTCAGCACCATGCTTTTCTGCCGCTGTGCTCCCAACCACGATGATAGTGGACTAAACCTCTGAAGCAAGCCCCTCCNGCATTAATTAAATGCTCTCTTTTATGAGCTGCCTTGGTCATGGTGTCTCTTCATAGCAATAGAACAGCACACTAAAACAATGTCAAAGTCCCCCCCTGCCCCCAACCCTGGGTGAAGCTCAAAGGAATGGCAAAGCCTTCCTTGAGGTCCGAGTGCAAGTATTTATAGTGTGGGTAGAAATGTCCACCGTAGCTTCCCCTACAGAAACTGCTCCTGCCAAGATTAACTACACCTGACTCCTTGATCCAGCTACATACCATGAACCCTGCCTCCTTGTTCACGATTATCCCACCTCTCTGTTTACCTGTGTGTAATAAACATATTGAGCTTCCCGGGTGCTGTGATTTCTCTAGCAGAGAGCNCACTCTACCCAGTCCAGCTTTCTGTCCATGTTTGTCATTTCTTCATTCCTATCCCAGGCCGGTCCATCCCTGGAAGCCATGCAAGGACTCAGCAGNGTCAGCTGATAATGAGTTATCATTTGCTTTTATATATTCGTCTTTTATCTGAAAGCTACTATAGTGAGCAGTACATAGGATTGACAGCTATTTACAGCACATTGAAGATATTTATAATAAATATATACCAAATGTTATCCTATAGTCTGTACCTCTTCATCTTGCTTTCACCCCTCCCTCACCTTTCTCTTGCTGTATGTGGATGTTTGTTCTAACGCTACTGTGTAATTCTAATATTGAATTTGCAATTTGAGTTGCTGGCTTCATTTCTAGACTTTTTTTTTTTTTAGTTTAAGTTTTTATCCCCAAGATCACTCCCAACATTTTCAAGCTTACATCTGATAATTCCAGTATCTCCATTTGAGTCTTGTCCTACCTTCTATTGTTTCTGCTCTGCTTGCTCATGATGCCCCAAACAGGGTTTTTGCTTGTTTTGGGCTCTGTGCTTCTCATTGCCTTTGAAAAGTTGTGTGAGGAGGTACTTTGAGACCANTGGTGGAGACCCACCCTCTAGAGTGAGTCTCCTTGCCACCGCCACAGGAATATGCGGGCTTTCCCTTTGATCAGCACCTTAACAAATTCTTGACATAAGGTTCTTTTCGAACACACATTTGATGTCAGTTTGAGGAAAAGTGTCTGTGACTACCTTGAAGTTAAAAACACCTCCTGCCCCAGGTTGGAGTTCCCTCTGCTCAGCCTGCCTGAAGGACTTCCTTACTTCCTTTACATTGTGCTGAGGTGGGTCAGCATTGGTTTTATGAGGCTTGACATCATCCTGGGTCTTCCCATTGCAGGGTTCTATTATATTCTTTACCTGGTCTGAGTTTTGACTTCTTTCCCTTCCCCCAATCAATACAAGGTCTACGTTGTTCCCTTCTCTCTCTGCTTCCTGCTTTTACTTGGAGGCCTTGTTTATTTGTCAGATATATATCATAGCATCTTTACATTGCTTTCTATGTGAGGGTTGGTCTGAATAACTTAACTTGCCATTACCAAAAATAGCAGTGAATTTTCTTGCAGTCACATATTTTTCTATCATATGCATATGCCAATGTTATTTTACCTCTCNCTTATGGTGAAAATTAAAGTTATTTTTAATCTTTGTATAGTATAAATAATATTGCAATGAGTGAATTTTATACCCACTCTATACATCCTATATATATATTATACAATACATATGTTTATATATAAAATGCATATACAAACTGATTACCCATTATTTTTGTGTTTTTGAGAGCTGTGGCCAAGTCATATTCTATGCTTTGCTGTGTTTTGTTATTCACCACAGCTTTCCCTTATAATGATTTGGATCTGGAGAAGGGCATTTCTCAAAGCCTCAATCTTCAGTGCCATCTTGCTTCTCTAGGAATAATGGCCATGAGATTGTGATTGAGATGGGGACTTAACTTGGCTAGACAGGGGTATTTTTAATGTCTATCATACAGGACAGATACCTCTTCAAGACCCACTGTATCCTGACTTTAAAAAAGAAGAAGAAGAAGAGAACTGTCCCCACTACTCATCTGTCATATGGCAGCATGGGCAGGGGAGAGATGCCTTCTCCCCACCCCCCATTAACTCCTGAGACTGGCCCTGAGGTCATAAAACTGGGAGAGCTAGTCCTGTCCCTTATCTGCTGCAGATAAGAAGAGTGACCCTTATGACAACACAGAGCTGGCCCTGAAGGTATAGGTATGGGAGACCAAACCCTGAGGACATGAAAGCAGAAGAACTGTGCCCCCTTCCCCCATCNCTGCGAAGAGTGAACTCACCAAGGCAATGATGGAGAGCTCACCCTGGTGGTGAGGAAAAGGGAGAGCTGGTGGGGCTGACCAACCCTGTAACTATCCAGGCCCAGAACCAGGGTTATGGGTCAGGTCACCCCAATATCCACCCCATCTGTGATCTGCTGGAGCCCGTGAAAGGACAGGTCCTGCAGACCCAAAGCTGCAGGATCTTCACAACGCAGGGTAACGGCAGGATATCCAGGAGGAGTCCCAGTGAGGGCCCAGCATCGATAGTGTAGCAGAAACCATACGCCTCAAACCAGACCGATGACTCTTTGCAGCGAACACTTGCAAGTAAAGATATATGGACAAAAGGGTTTACTGTGTGACTCACTGTGGCACACTACAGTTTCCATGATGCGATTCCTCCCACTTCCTCCTTTTTCTTTTCTTTTTTCTCTTAAATTTTATGGAGGGGCGGCTGCCAGGGCAGAGGGAGGATACACAGGGAGGGGAAATGAATGGGATCAAGATGCATGATGTGAAGACACAAAGAATAAATAAAAAGGAACTTTTAAAAAAAGGAAGAAGGAAGGAAGGAAGGGAGAAAGAAGAAAACTAAGGAAACCCGTGGAAGTTAGAGCCCAAGCTAGAATTCCAACAGTGTCAATCTCTCAGGACACAATACACAGACTCAATCAACTTGTGAATTTGTGGGCAAAAAAGTTATTTCTTCAGTCCTGAAGTTGTTCACACGTATCTGAAACTTTTCCTAGAGACCCTTGTCATGNAAAGACTTTCATTTCTTCTAAGTAAAGTACAGATGTCATTATTGATCAAGGGCCTAATCCAGGCAGCATGAACAACCCTTCAGTGGAAGGGTCACAGCTCTGAGGGGGAAGGTTCCCCATTGGAAGTGTCACAGCTCTGAGAGGAAAGGTTTCCTGGCAATTGGGAGCCAAGGAATACCACAAAGACACACCACACAAACCTCACGCAAGAGATTTATTGGAACAGTCACAAGAGGATGGCTGCGTCTTCTTGGACAAGAAGCAGCAGGGAACTGAGCAGGAGACAGGCTTATGTAAGGTTTATTGGGGAGAAATTTTCCAGGGTGAAGATTTTCAGGGTGGAGATTGGTGGGGTTTCAAGCTCAGGAACTGGTGGGTTTTGGTAGTTTTTAAACCTAGAAGTGGGTTCTGACCTTTTACCCTACACTCTGGATGTCCAATCACAAAGCCAGAGACTCAAGTGAAAACAATTTCTTTGTAAATCATATATTGTATACATGCCTAATTCCCATACATGTGTTACTGTGACAGCCTTCTATGTTCTAAAAACACTGAACAATTATGAAGTCTTGAATATGGAAGACAAATCTAAGTAGCTTTAAAAAGTTTGGATCCTGCCGGGCGGTGGTGGTGCACGCCTTTAATCCCAGCACTCGGGAGGCAGAGGCAGGCGGATCTCTGTGAGTTCGAGGCCAGCCCGGGCTACCAAGTGAGTTCCAGGAAAGGCGCAAAGCTACACAGAGAAACCCTGTCTCGAAAAAACAAAAAAACAACAAAAAAAAGTTTGGATCCTTAGATTCAGGTACTTCATTAGAAATCAAGAAACTTCAGGTATGGAGATGTATACCTGTAATCTCAGCACTGAGGAGGCTGAGGCAGGAGAGTCATGAATTTGAGGCCAGCATGATCCACAGAGTGAGACCCTGTCTCAAAACGAATAAGTAATCAAACAAACATCACTCCATGTAACTGGAGAATCTTTCCAAACTTACTATAGCTTTTNAGTTTGCACCAGGAACCCAAAATGAAAGTCTACAAAAAGCATTACAATTTGTACCAGTGAGACTCTTATGTTTTAGAAACAATTTCAAAATTATAGGAATGTTGCAAGAACAGTTCAAAGAATTCCTATAGAACACTGATTACGGGCTTACTCCTCTGGCTTGCTCAGCCTGATTTCTTATACACCCCAGGGCCACCTACCCAGGGGTGACACCACCCACAGAGGGCTGGGCCCTCCCCCACCAATCACCAATTAAGAAAATACTCCCACAGACTTGCCTGCAGGCCAATCTGATGGGGGCATTTTCTCAGTTGAGGGGTCCCTCTTCCCAGAGGACTCTAGCTTGTGTCAAGTTGACAAAAAGCTAATGGGTACAATCAGTGACTACATTTAGATTTTACCAATCTTACCCTAATAATGCCCAAAATGATTTAACACAGATCCACATGTTGCCTGTCACATATCTTCAGTCCAGAAAATTCCATAGTTTTCCCCTGACTTTCATGACTAGAACATTTTCTAAGATAATGGGCCGAATACCTTGTGGAATGTTACTTGGCTTAGAGGATTCTGCTGTTCCTTCATAGGTCAGGTTATGCATGCATCTTTGGCAGGAATATCTAAGACAATGGAAATGTCTCTGGCAGCCTATCAGCTGCCTTGTGATTTGCATTTGATGATGGTCCAGTTAATGCTACACTTGATCCAGGTGGTTTCTGCTGGGTTGCTGCATTAGACAGTAATTCTTTTCCTTTGTAATGAATAGGTCTTTTGTGCAAAGATGCTGTGGGGCTATGTAACTATCCCACTTGTCTTCTAAATTTTGCCTGCAAATTTTGGCATTTGTTGATGTATCTTGCATGAACTAATTATTATTATGATTGCTGCCAAATGGTGGTTTTCTGTTTCTATTGTTTCTTTTACATTCAATAGCTGGCATACACTGGCATGGAGAACTTTCTCATCATTCCCTTCTTTTCCTAAATCTGCATTGTCTCCATATTTTATTCAATTACAATCAATCCCTATCACATTTACTTTGATGCTTTCATAGTCCTAGTATCCCTGGTGGTTTGAACTGGTTTTTGTGTCATTTGGCCATGTCCCATCATGTTCTGACTGCTTCTTCATGTCTCAGCATCTCAGTGTTAAATTGTTTCTACACTTAAAAACAATAAAACCAGCCACACTTCCGGGGCTGCAGCCTGGACATCAGTCAGGCTTTCTGAGGCCTCTTCTCCTCTGCTGGTAGAATATGTCTTGTCTCAAATCTGTATGCTTGGCATGCTGACTGCTATTGGCCTCTTCCTGCTTCCAGGGACTCAGTGCATAAAACCATGACAGAAGTGTCANTATTCCACATGCATTCCTAAATATACCTCCAGTTCAGTTGAAACACAGTAATTGTTCCACCTTTTTCATATTTAAATTTTTCTTATCAGGCAGCAGGAAACCTGGCTCCATAATTCTTCATGTATTTATTTATTTGCTTAATCCCCCCCCCGCATACAGCAAATCGCTAATCCATTGGGCTACTATTCAGTGACCTTCGGACTATCCTGCTTATATATCCCTAATGAGTTTTTAAGTGGATTACTAAGTAGGGAAGGAAGGCAGGAAAGAATGACAACACAAAGGGAGAAGGGGAAATAGTAATAGGGATACTGTTTGTAGATGGTTCTGTGATGAGAAGTCTATGGATCAGAAAAATAAAATAAAATGAGATTTACTGGCTTGAGAAGGTGGTATTCATGAGGCTAGATTGTGCCAGAATAATCAAGACCCTCATCTGTTCTTGCTTAAAACAACAAATGTTGTGAGTGGCCCTGCATGTTAAGTTTCCTTTGTATGGGCTTAGCAGTCCTGGCTGCCTTAGCCTCACTATCCCTCTCTCTGACTGGTCTCTTAGGGACACCAGTCAGAACAAGCCAACAGAGATCACAGGTCTGGGAGAGAATGCAAGATAATCAAATCTTCAGGTATTCTTCGTGGGATGGACATACATCACTCCTGTAACTATTTCTAGGTTAATGGGAGTCACATGATTATACCTAGTTTGNGTGACTGCCTGTGAGAGGACAGAAAGTACCACAGAAATGGTTTTCTTCCAACTTTTAGGAAAATCTAGCAATATTTAGACTATGCAGAAACATCTAAGGTGAGTTTTTTTTATAAAGACATTTATTTCTCATCATAAACTCTTTTGAAATCTGAGATAAGTAAGCTGTTATGGTACAGACATTAAGAAAACCACTTTAAAGTCGGTTACTTTGATTTTTCATAAGACTTCGATCTGAATTCAGGGACAATTCACATAGTTTCGATTCTAAAATTGTCTCAGCACAGGTGGAAGTCAGTGATTCTCAAACCTGCCCACAGCTGAGAATCACCCAGAGAACATGATAAGCTAAAGTGCTCGGGTGGACCTCACTCTCAAGATTTGGGTGGCATCTGGAGGGTGCACTTTAAAGCTATCTGGGTGAGCCTAGGACAAANCTTGCATTAGACCCCCTGCCTCCATTCCTGATGNCAGTGTGTTCCCACTGGTCTTTTAGTCTGCATGACACTCACCCCCCNAAAAAAGAAAGCCTCTATCTCCTAAGTCCAGGTGATATACACTTAGATTCCACTCTCCTCTCCCATCTTCTCCTTTGTGACACTGTGCTACATTTGTCTGGATGCTTTGCTACCTAAAGCTGTAAGCTTCATAAAGATAAGGGCAGGTCTTCAGTTATGGGCGACCCAACCTCTGACTTCAATGTCTAACTTATAGTAGGTGCTCAATTAATATGTGTGGACTCCANTAGTATTTTAAGGAACAGTATGAGAGCTGCTTCCCTACTGCTTCCTCTTCCAGCACAGGGCTTGGGAACATAGATGTGAGATTAGGAAAGACAGACCCAGGGTTAGGAAATGTGCTTATTCATAACCNTTGTGAATAACTGATAAAACAATCTTGGCCTAAGGTCACAACAGACATTTGTAAGAGTGAGTAAAACAGCGTGTAAAACATCTGATGCCTGTTGCAATTGTATGTACTGTTCCAGTGCTAGCCACTCCCAGACTTTCTTAGGAGAATCATAGTGGTAATNTATTGGCTTAAGCACAGTGAACCTGTATGCATGTCAGTAAGACCAAAAAAAAAAAAATAGCATGCATATCTCCTTCAGGGAAAAGTACACGCTTTCCTGCCCGTTGGGACCNTTATGCTTTGCTGCTTTCTCTCTGGGTTTAGCAGAGGTAGAAAGAGGGCAGATTTAATTCANAAGTCTCCAAGTCAAATTGTGGTTCCACGACATAACCTCCCACCCAGGCCTGTTTCTTAATTTTCTGTGAGCACTGATTTTGCCGCATGTAGCATGGAGACTAGGAGGCACCTGTCTTAAGTAAGACAGCACAAGTGACAGCACTGTGAAGACAAGAGTCTGGTCATTAGGTGCCTACAGTTCCCCTCTTCTTTTTCTTTTTCCTCTTTTGAGACAGGGCCCTGCTATGTTGTCCAGACTCGAGCAATTCTCTCTCACCTCAGCCACCCAAGTACCCAGCACCACAGGCATATGCTGCTGTGCCCTGGTCTTCTCTTCCTCTCCTGCATCACTTCTGAGGCAATCTGGGCAATCTGGGCCATGGAAGCCCAGCAGTGATGCAGTGGCCAGGGAGGAATGGCAGCAGGAAGGGCTGTGTGTGCTGCAACACGGCAAGTGCAGACGACTAAAGTCCCAAGCGTTTGCTCACTCATTTCAAATGTGCCATTTACTTTAAATTATTTATTGTAATCCTTCAAAGCATATTTTATAAAATTAATAAAGTCTGAGCAATTTTGAAACTTTTCCAGTTGGGTTTGCCAAAGCATCTCTGCTGAGAAAGGCAGAAAGTGGAACCCTGAGAGAATGGTTTGATCCATGGGCCAGGGATGGAAGGATTACTGAGGGTTGATGTATGCTCCTAGAATNCCTTTCTATTTCAGGAGCAAATGCATGCCAATTCCATCTCACTGCAGCAGGCAGACTGAAACCACAGAAGGACTGATCAGTTAAAGAGGAGACTGTGTACTCTGAATCACACTGCTTCATTTATAGTATTGCATATAGAATAGAAGAATTTAGAGAGTAAAAATAATGGTTGTCGCTGAACTCTGTGTGTGTGGCGAGTGTTGATGTGTATGGGTGCATATGCACATATGCGCTCATAGGCATGAAGGCCAGAGGTCAGCTTTAGGTGTTGTTT
>LZPO01108053.1:113139-159815 GCA_001675575.1 Neotoma lepida | reverse complement strand
CACCGCCTATACCTGAAGGCTGACCCCCCAAGTGGAAGAAACCCCAGAGTGTGTGGGTCTAGCCTGAAATGGATGTGATGGGAGACCCTGAAACAGTAGAAATCAGTTGGATGGGGTATGNGAGGCTGATGCCTGGCGAGTGCTGCAGCCACACAACATCCCAGACCCAGCCATCATNCCCCAAGTTTGAGTTGATCAGCCTTTGTCTCCAGTAAGCTGACAGGGCTCCTTGGAGTTTAGAGAAAATAGTCTTATCAAACCTCCTGTCCACATCCCCTAGGGTATCTAGACAAAGGACCTGCAGACCAAGATGGCCACCCCAGTATCATGTACTACCACTATCCTCTTCACCCAAATTACCCAAGGGCCTGATTTCCCTGGAAAAAAAAAGCACTTCAGGAGTGGCTTCTCAAGTCTTCATGTAAAACACAACCTCTGCACAGGTGTTATTCCACAGAGCTGGCTGGGGTCTCCAGATTCCTGATGAGACTCCAGTTTGCCTCTCCAGGGCCATTTGTATTCACCTTGAGATTTGTCATTAAACATTTTCCCATTTTTTCTATGATTAATAGAGAAGTTTTATTTTTTTCCTATTCTTTCTATTATTTTGTATTTTTAATCCTTCATTGTTTCTGTTGCGCATCTGCTTTTTTATGTTGCTTTTTGGGAGCTCTATGTATACAATGAGCATCAAGGCTTTGCATTTATAGTGCTGACATTGCCATTTTACCTTTCTAATGGTGCTACTTTTGTCACATAGAAGTTTATTTATTTATTTATTTTTACAAAGCCAAATCTGTCAGTTGTTTCCTATAGCTTGCCTCTTGCTTGCTTTCCGGAGAGGGTGAAGACTTCATTTTGTGTTGTCTTCCAAAACTTTTATAATTATGCTTTTTGTCCCTAATCTAAGTTTATTTTGGGGTATGGGGTGAGACAGAGTGGAACCATTTTTCCACATTAAACTTAGATATATTGAGCCCTGGAGGACACAAATTATAGCCTAGAGGGCTGGAGAGACTGGGCCAGCTTCCTGGGCTGGAGTCCAGACTGCATTAAGGCTGGGTGCTGGCTGGTGGCTGAGCCTCCCGTTCCCTCTTCTCCAAGTAGTTGGTTGTACAAAACAAAACAATACCCTCCTGTGAGTACTTCAGATGGTGTCTCAGCTTCAGAGCACAGCAGCAGGCTCAGGTCCTGCCTTCAACCATTTGTCATCTTACTTTTTCCAGCAGAGAGGAAAGCAAAGGAAGAAACCAGATTCTCAAAACCTCAGGTAACTTGGTGATTGAGAATATTGAACTGACAGTTTGGCCCCTGCCCTACCCATGGCCCTCCTATCCTGGTGCCCTGGGACAGAGACACGCCTTAGACTGCCCAGGACTTTAGGAGACCCAGCCAGACTTTGGCTAGCCTAGGGGCTTCCAAGATGGAAGTTACTACATTTTCTGGGGGCAGGCTTGGAGATATGCAGCCTAGAGTCTCAGCTTTCTCATTTGCTAAGGAGAGGCCACAAGATACCCCTTGTTACTCTGTTATATATAAATATCACTCAGTTGAAAAGGAAACTGTGCCCACCTTTCACAGGCCTTTCTAGTCCTGTGACTACTTCTGGGCTCTGGAGGCACATAATGGTCTCCTTTGTTGACTGGGCATTGAAGGACACCATGCTGACAACATCTAGCTGTACTCCCACTCTGCAGCATGTTTTCTTGCTTTAATTCATGCCTATCAGGGCTGTCTCAACTTGCACTATCTCAAACCCAATTTTACAAAGCTTTAGGAGGCATCTGTGATTCTCTAGGTCTTAGCCTTTTGCCCTCCTTTATCCTTTTCCCCTAGNTTATGGCTGCTTGCTAATTGTTCAGAAGCTGGTAGGCAGCCTCCTGCTGAGAGTGTGTGTGAAGAGGTAAGAAAAGAGAGAGAAATCTGTCTGGAGCTGGCTTAAAGTTGGTGCTAGAGTACAAGCACCAACAGTGGGACNGTCCTGATGCCCTCAGGCCACTGCCACTCAGGGTGCTGACATACTTTCTACAAGTCCCCCAGGCTTGACTTGGGCCCAAATGTTCATGCAGGCCTGAGTGCACATTTGTCTGAAGGCAGGTGCTGCCTCAAGACATTCTGGCCTCAAGGAAGCTCAAGAGGTCCAGAAAGTTAAGCCTTAGGTCTTTTCTTGCCCAGAAGCCTTGCCTACCCATATAAGGTCATCAGCAGTTGGTGGACAGTAGCAATGGCCTACAGGAAGACACAGAAGAACCAGTGCCCAGTCATAAACCTTGCCTGTCTTCCATGGCACTTCTAAAAGGATTTAAAGAAACAGAGTGTTCTTTCTCAAAATGTATCTGTTAATTAGTCAGAAGGACCTGACTGAGTTTCCTCTTTTTCAAAATGAGTGGTCTGCAAGCCTGACTCACACTTCTAACTTCATAAATTCTGCAAGGCTTTTGAAGACCCGGCCCATGGTGTCAGTACTGCTGACATGAGCACATTGCAAAAGTCTTGCAGAAAGGAGCTGATATCTTCTTCCTATAAGAAATACATAAATCAGTTAAAAATAGTCCTCAGAGCGGATGTGATGCTGCTGTGGCTGTCGCAGGAAACACATGAATCAGCCATCTTCAGTCACAGGATGATGCGGACAGTCCTTGGGTTTCGGGCCCCTCCCAGGCTGTTTGGAAGTCCCTCTCCTTACCCTATACCCACCCAGGCGAGGAAGGCTGCCCAAGGAAGCAACTAACATTGTGGCTTCCGTACCTTTTGAAGGCTGGGGTTACTTCCTGAATTCAGACTAACCAGAGCTGGCCTAGGAAGGGGGGAAACTTATGTGTGGGTACACCATAATCTTCAAGCTTCCTATGGGCCCATGTCCAGCCTTANCTGGGAAGTTGTGGGTGTTGCCTGCACAGTTTAGGTAATTCATGGTCTGGTTTCTGTTTTACTTGTGAAGAAGCAAGACTTATGTGGTCACCAATGTTTCACAATGTCCTATACAGTCACCCAAGACTGTTGGCACATTTTATTGTGTCATAAGTTTGTGTAGTTTGTACTAGCTCAGCAGAACAGGTGTTGAGGCCCTAGTAACCCTTAGAGGCTCAGACTTCTAAATTACTGTATGCCCTGAGGGAAGTGGGCCTGTGGCTTCTAGTGATTTCTGGGTTTGGGTTCTGTGGGCAGAGCCAGCTCATTCATCTACCTGGAACCTGAGGGCCCTAAGAACTCTCTGATCTGTTTTCCATTTCTAGGATGGGTAGAAGGGTCAGCAAAGAGCTTAGGGAAGAATAGTCCAAGACAGCCAGTTTGTTAGAAAACTGGCTTGAATATGAAGTGTTAGAAAAACTGTTGTGATGTCCCTAAGAGGACATGTAAAATTGCCAGCAGCTACTGAGGTAGTCTGGGGCTGGAAGTTGCTCACCCTGGACTGGCCCTTCTTTCCCTGCTCTCTTGGATGGATGAGTGCTGATGTGAATAGAAGTTAGTAAACTGAGGAGGGGCTTGTTTGGGAATGCATACTTTATAGTAAATCTCCCAAATGAAAACTCAATGTGATCTTAGAGATCAAACTCAATGTTCTTTTATATTTTGGACCTAGTGTAAGCTATTTCTCTCTAGGTTCAATATTTTTGACCCTATGCCCTGAGCTTTAGGTTCTGAATGCAAAATAGAACCAAAGTTCCAGACCCTTAGTGGGCTGGTATTCTCAGAAGGACAGAGAATTGCTTGCTTACCCAGCCTAACCTGACAGTAAACCAGGAACACCAAGAGCTTGCCCCCATGTATACATACATGTGTTCATGTATTCATATAGCCTATACACATGCACACCTGTTTATGCCTCTGTGCATATATACTTNTATATGCATACATGCTCAGACAGGAGCATGCATTTGACTATATATGATCCTATCCATGCTCATACCCATACACAACTAGATAATACAAGGAGGTTGTTTTCTTCATTCTCTCCCAACCTCTTTAACCTGGGTTTAGGCACCAGTAGATGTGCATGGGCTATTGGTCATGGCTGTGAATTCAGAGCACAGCTTGAGGCCAGGTCCCACCTCTGTACTTGGTAGTGTGAGGCTAAATTGGCATGGCTGGGACTGGAGGTTGGGCTCAGTGTAGCTTGGGCTTGGTGATGGTTCCTGAATCCCTTCTTTGTGCTAGAGGCTTCATTACACATTTTCTTAACAAGGCTGTGGGATGGACGTTATTGCTCTTAATCCTTAGGTGAGATTAAGAGATTTATTAGGATGAGGCCCCTGGCACTTCTTTCCATTGCAGCTTGTTCTATGACTCCACCTACCACTGCTCTATCCACCCCTGCATTTTTCCTGCTCTGTGGTTCTACCCACCAATGGTCCCTCCTACCCACNATGGTCCCCACCCCTCACCTTCTGCTCCTCTTTCTGCTCCATGGATCTCCTTGCCACGTTAGATCCTCCTAGATCCTTTCTCTACTCTCCTTCAAGCCTGCCTAAGCATTGTCTCTCCACCTCAGCCTCCAGGTACAATCTTGGGCTCTTGCCTTTTCCGTGCCTGTTTGCTATGACATATGATAAACATATATTTGGTCTTTGTTCCCAATTCTTGGCAAACAGCAATCACAGTTCTTGAATTCTACAGTNACTAGTGTCTTTTGGATACTAATGAGATAGTCAACTGGGTCTTAGACTCTAGACAGCTTGGAATGGGTCTGTCAGAAATGACCAAGCCTTTCTTAGAGGGTTAGTCTCAATTCTACCTCTGAAGAGGGAAGAAAAGCTGGAAGCTGAGTTGATCACTGAAACCAGGTAGTTTAGCTGGTTCAGATCATGCCCACTTCAGAAAGCCCTCAAAATACTCCTGAACAGGGTGATTGAGTACCTTAAGGAGTATATCCTACCTCCCAAATACCAGCCCAAGAATCTGTCAGATCCCAAGAAGTAGAAAGCCCTGGGTATGGAGCCAAGATCACCTGCATCATTTGAGTCTTGATCATAGAGGCTGTATTGCAACCTTGGCATGGCTGATCTCTGAGGGAATGGCTGGGTGGAGTGCAGCTGGGGTCTTTCTTGTGATGAATCACCTTTGGGCTCCAGGAAACCTGGCCATATGACTTCCACTGAGGAATTTTCTGTTGAGTGTGAGCCATCACTGCTGTTGTGGAAGCAGAGGAACATTTGAAGGTCAGAATCTGTAGGTGAGCAGGGATGGCATTGAAGGCCTGGGGTGTGAAGTCATAGGATAGAGGGCCTTCAAGAAATCAGGGTAGAGAAGCACCATCTCAGCCCTGATCAGGCCTACGATTCTTCTCTGCCTTGCTTGGCTTGTTCTGGGGCCTGTGAGCCAGCTTTTTTGTCCAGTCCATGCTGATGTACAGTCCTTGGAAAGTCTCTGAAGTACACACCAACCTTACTCTGCAAACACTAAAATACAGGCTCTNGACCTTCATCCTCATGAAGACTCTCAGGAAGCAAAAGACAAATGGGTGGCTCCTTTTTCCTCTTTGGGGCCTTCAAAAGGACTGAGCCTTGCTTGGAGTGGAACTTTTGGGCATAATAGTTTCCAATCGAATCTGAGATGGGGAGGGTACTTTATCCAAGTTGTCAGCAAGCAACTGGCTCCAGAAACCACTTAAGTTATTGTTTTCCCCCTAATTTCTCATGGGGATTCTTGATGACACCTAGGCTTCCTGTCAGGCTGGGGGCAACTGAGGGATGAAAGGTGGAGGAAGGAGTGGGGTGGGCTAGGAGATGGTTGAGTGGGTAATGACACTTACTTAATGCCAAACCCGACAGCTTGAATTGATCCCTGGGACCACATGGTGAAAGGGGATTCCCACAAGTTGTCCTCTGACTTCAATATGAATACTCTGATGTATGCACATGCATGCACACATAATGAATAAGTGTTAAAAAACAAAAAGTTGGGGGAAGGGTTTAGGTGCCAGCCGGGACACTAGCCCTGGCAGCCATATATGCATCACTCTCCAGCACCATTGAATGGAACCTTGACTGAGGGCAGCTCTGCAGACATATCAGGGTTTTGGCCACTTCAATCAGCAGACACTGTTGCTCCTCACAAGCAGAGAAAATGGCTTGCAGCCATATTGTACAGATGAGAGGAAGTTTGTTTAAATATCAGAGAATACAGGAGTGATGGAATACACACAACCGCAGGACATAGACAGGCTAGATCTGACACATACATGCCAAGAAATACACGTAAACCAACCAGGCACATGTATTATACACAGAACACATCACATCATGTGCATATGCTCACACATTGAAGACATACCATATCACACATACCCACATAGGGATGACACACCACATCACATGTACTTGCTCACANACAGAAGACACACCATGTGCAAATACTCATATACACAAAGGACATAGCATGTCTCACACACACACATACACACACACACACACACAGACCTTTCTCCATGAAGAATATATTTTTCATACATGAAACACACACATTACANATTTTCATGTTTATAGTTATGCACACTTCCANATTCTACACACAGCCATGGCCTGTTAGGCAGACTGAAGGTCAACACACTAGAGATGATCCAAGACTATGGGCCTAGGGGTAGAGCTAGCAGGCACTTATGTAGGCCTGCCTGGTGGACACTGACCCCACTTATGGCTTCCAGCAGCAATTGGAGTGCCCTGGGCCAACTCCTACCCACCACTCCTGCCTTTATGAAGCAGGCACTAAAGGCTGACCAGATTGCTTAGTGCCTTTCCTACTCCAAGCACTGATTCTAATATGCACGAAGGAAAATAAAACATATCATGGAAGTATGACGGAGGGTGACTGAAGTTCTAGCATACCCTGACACTCTCCTATGGCCACAGCCTTTCTCTGACCCTGATCCCTGTCCAAACTTTCCAGCTATGAGGGAGATTAAGGGACAACCTGGGCAGGGACCAGCTGTGCAGGAAGAGAAAGAAAATCATTTGGTGAGAGCCTGAGCAATCGCTCACGCTTCTGCAGTGCCACCTGCTGGCTGTTGGTCCTTGACTCATCTGTTATCCAGACCCAGGTTTCACATCTCAGAGGGTCTCATCTGCTCCCATCTCTGAAGAGCTCCCAAACCAGTTGGCACCAGCTTACTCCATTCAGGTCCCACACAGTCTCGGGGTAGGAGACAAGGTTACCAGGGACAGGGCATGGTCTCCTGCAGAAGCAAAGGCTTGGTCCCACTCAGTAGATGAGTGCAGAGTGATAATCTTTAGTGACCTGTGTAGGCTGCTCCACCCTGCTNACTACCCCACCCTATCCCTTTGCATTGCCCTGATAATGTAGAGTCCATGAAAGGTAAAATGTTTTCCTTGGGTTACACCAGAGGTTGTAGTCAGGCTCAGCTGTGAGGCAGAGACAGCAAGGTGGACCCTTGTAGGACCTGAGNTATTGCACATGCTCTAGGAGGGTGCTGAAATGCTGTGTGACTTTTAGTTGTAAGCTGTGACTGTTGCTAGAGACATGCACTGCTTCTTTCCAAACCTTAATCTCCACCTCAATGCTTCATCTTCATTGCTTGGTCTCAAGCCCTTCCATACAGAGCATCTGGCCTCTCTTGAGTGCCAGGAACGCTGTACTCCATAAAAATTGGCTCTTGCTGGAGATGGTATGTGGGCCTAACTGTCCTCTGAGAGAATGGTTAATCAGTATCAGGTCTCTGGACACATAGATTCAGCTTGACACTCTGTCAAGCTGTTTCCACTCATTTCTTTAACTAGTGGTATCTTTCCCACTCTAGCAGAGCTATCCTATGGCCTGATGGGATTCTTGGAGTTTAAAACCCAGCACTTGCCTATGTGCTGATATTCTCCTATAAAGTTCCATAGGTTGCTTGGCTCTGGTTAGACATGGTCACTTGCCAGTGCTCAACTCTCCAGTTGGCTAGTCCCTGAGAACATCATCTTAGTCTTGCCTGGGAGTCTGTGGCCTGCCTTATCCATCCACTCATTTGNTGGAATGGTTGGTAAGATTTTAGAGAACAGACTAATCTATAGATGGTAAGGCACAGTTTCTTACTTGAAATTTCATTTGTTTTTGAACCCAAGAATTAAAAACAGATCTCTTTTCTCTCCAAGCATGTTGATTCCATACCCAGCTTCACCTGGCCCATATTTTCTTCTCTGGGCCATTCTTACATGAAGGACTTGATTTTATGTCCTCTTGCCCCCTCACCTCCACAAGGTGCATCCTGACTGAAGGAAGCCTGCCCTGAGCCTTAGGCAAATAGTCATGCCAGAGATAGACAGAGATGAAGGAAAGGAAGTAAGAGAACCTGCAGCTGCCTCCTCCACATGGATGATCAGTGCAACTCTGTTTCTTTGATGAAACTTGTGGTTGATTAGGATGCATGAAGAAGTCCTTTACTGCATGATTTCAAAGCCCAAGGCAGGTAAGTTGTGGAACAGGGTGGTGTTGCTTCAGAGTTCACTGAGGGAAGGAGACCCATTTCTGGAAACCCTGAGGATGTGAAGTCCTGAGTGAATGTGTGTTGTTGACAGAAGCTGGCCATGCCAAGGAACCTAGTCTCAGACCCATGGGAAAATGGTAAAGCCTCCTCCTAATTCAAGGTGAGGCTCAGAGAAATGGTAAGGCCTTCCTTGGGAGTCTGAGTATGGGTTAATAGTGTGTACAGAAAATGTCCTGCAAGCTTGCCTACAGGTCAATCTGTTGGGGGCATTTTCTCAGGTGAGGTTCTCTCTTCCCAAATGACTCTAGACTGTGTCAACTTGNCATAAAAACTAACCAGCACATCCTGGTGTTGATGTATGGAGATGGGACATAGGCTGTGAGGGTACCTTAGGAGGGGCAGAGCTGCTTCTTCCTTAGGATATCCCTGCTTGTCTTCCAAGTGCTAACTATAGCCATAAGCTGATGGGTTCAGGATTCTTGACACTGCCATAGCTGCTGACTTGGCCAGAGCATGGGAAGACCTTCTGGAGTTGCTGATGAGACAGAGGAAATACTGATCCCCAAGTCACCAGCTCGTTGCTGAGAAGAGAGTTTCATACCTCTAAGCTCCTAAGCCAGGTTGTAGCTAGCCTCACAGTCTCTGGGTGCCAAGACTCCTGTCTTCAGCTAAGTCCTAAGGGTGGAGGTGGGCAGGCAGCCCATAGGAATGGCCTTTCCTTACCAAGGAACACTTTTGCTACTGAGGACAGTGATAGATATGGGATATACTTTTTGGTTAGACCTGGTCCAGGACTGTGTTGATATGGATTTGTGCTCATGTCACCAGCTGGGACAAAATTCACATGCCAGAAGGAGGTTATTTGGGATCTCCAGGACTCTCTATNCTCTACATTTGCATGTGTGAGCACATGTATGTGTTTGGTGCATGCATGTGTTTGGTTGTGNATGTGTGTACATGTTCAGTATGTGCCTGTGTACATGTCACTGCATGTTCTGTATGTACATATAGCTTGGTCCATTACGTAAAATGTGGCTGCCTGGGTGTGTGGCCACAAAGGAACCACATCTTCGCAAATTTTCACAACTGTCTTTCTCTCCTCATTAAATTCCAGCTTCATTTCCATTTCTATCCATTGAGGTTTAAATACTACAGCAGAAGCACTAGATCATCTTGGAAGTGGCAAGCGGGCCTGTGAAGAGAGATGAATCTCTGAGAACTCTTCATACTTTGTGTTATTTCTCTACTCTGAATTTCTCTACTCCCTCCAGGGAGCTTTAGCTACACAACATGGAGGACTTTGCAGGGAGACAGGCTGGTTCCTGAGATTCAGAAAAGTTGGGAACATATGTGAAGTAGGGATTGTGAAGTAGGAATGGAAATTTGCCTCAAGTGAGTCTTTTTGCTTCTTCTGTGTATGTGCAGATATGGCTTTTACACATGTCATATCCTCTCAAAAGCTCACATGATTCTGGAAAGTAGGAGTTTTATTCTTTGCAGTTTCCTTTTTTCATTGTAGCAATGGCAATGGTGGCTGATGATATTATTTGTAGCTGTTATTTTAGTGGAGAAAGAGATGTGTTTTTCTGACAGAAAGACTCACTGCTCACTTTGTTCTTTGTAACATGTGGTATTATAGAGTATGGAGTGGACAAAATATACTTTAGCTTGGCTGTAAGCTGCTTATTAAAAGAAAATAGTGATTCTGATGATGCATTGCTGAATAGATTCTCTTTGGCTTTCGTTTTTAAAAGTTGTGATCCTTAGGAAAGGGTGCTTGAACTGGCCTACTCCGGTAATCAGATTGGTGAATACCCTAACTGTCATCATAAAGCCTTCATCTGGTAACTGATGGAAGCAGATGCAGAGATACATAGCCAAATACCAGGCTGAGCTCCAGGAATCCAGTTGATGAGAGAGAGGAGGGATTCTATGAGCAAGGGACATCAAGATCATGATGGGGAAACTTACAGAGACAACCAAACCAAACTAGTGGGAACTCAAGAACTGTGGACCAATAGCTGTGGAGCCTCCATGAGACTAGACTAGGCCCTCTGCATAAGTGAGACAGTTTTATGCTTGAACTGTTTAAGGGGCTTCCTGGCAGTGGGATCAGGATCCATTCCTGGTGCATGAGAGGGCTTTTTGGAGCCCAGTGCCTATGGTGGGACACCTTACACAGCCTTGGTGCAGGGAGAGGTGCTTGGACTTGCCTCAATTGNATGTACCAGGCTCTGCTGACTCCTCATTGGTGAACTTGCCTTGGAGGAGGTGGGAATGGGGAGTGGGTTGGGGGAAGGCTTGGAGGTGGGAGTAGGGAGGAGAGGGGGATCTGTGGTTGGTATGTAAAATGAATAGAACATTTCTTAATAATAAAAAAAGGAAAAAAGTTGTGACTATCCTTGTCCAGATTAATAACAATGAAGAGACCAGATCATTGCCTCACAGTAAGGTGTAGCCCTATGGACAGTAGCACATTGAAATGCATCAGTGGCTGTGTTTTTACAGTTCTGTCCATCTTTTTCTTTATTTTGCTGTTTATAAGGTCTCTGCTTTAAGTNAAACATTGAGATTAGGTGTATGGATAGATGGATGGATGGATGAATGAATTTGTACATGCTCATATATATGTGAGTACTGNAGACAGCAATGGGGATAAGGTAGCGACTCTGTCCTTTTCTTCTCAAACACTGTGTACTATTTTGCTTTGTTCTTGGGAGGATAACCCATGAGTCCATGTTATTATTTATTAGTACAGCCTGTACTATCTCACTAAAGCAGTTCTGTGGCTCAGTTCTGAGGCTGGTGGGATGTAATTCTTTTCCTGTAGTACTTGGGATTGCTAGGGGAATGCTAACTTAAAAAAATCTTTATTTCTTATAGGCAAATTATGGACTATTTATTGTGTTATCCTTACATTTATATGGAACTCAGGACTGTCCACCAATTGATAATTTACATCAATAAAATATAGTGTTCATAATTCAAAAACTGTTACTGTTGTCACTTACTGCATGTTCCTATTCCTATCCTCCCAGGTTGCATGTATACTGTCTAGATATGGCCTTTCTGCAGATTCAAGGAGGGGCTTTGGCATTGTCAGTTAGGTTGGCAACTGATACTTTTCTCACTTTGTGAATACAGATTTTTAGTTTCATCATCCTTAGCTGTATGAGTTTGACTGAATTGTTAAAATATCTTTTTTATCACCAGCCTATTTTAAAAATTGCTTTAGGCTCAAGCCCTTAAAATCCTTAAAAATAGACACACAAAACTTAGTACAATTTTGCAGGTAGAGTGGCTTTTAGCTATTATGTTTGCACTCTTTTGCCATTGTGAGAGGAGATTAAGTGAAAGGCCAACATACTAGATGTCCTCTCCTCCTCAGACAATTCCTCAGTGGAAGCTGAAGCCACAGGCATAGGGTGTTGAGAACATGAGCCTATGGTGCCTCTTGAACAGACTCAGGAAGAGCGCTCCTCTGCCTTGGCTCAGCTCAGTTTCTAGAGATTCTTATTTCTGCTCTAGACGTGAGACATCTGGCTCTCAACTTTAGTATTCCTTCCCAGCCACAAGGCTTATATGGAGAGGTGATATTTCTGTATTTGTTGAGGCTTGAAAGGAGCATCAAAGGCTTTGGCTGCTGCCATTTTGTGTGCATCACTGTCAAGGTCCTGGAACGAATGCTGTGCTGTGACCCTTAGGGTGTCACTTTCTGGCCAACCCTCTATTTTCAGGTTCATGCATACATTGTCCTTCAGATAGATTGTTGAGATTGTCAGCCAAAGTCACAGAGCTAAAGGGACCCCAGAAAACAAGCATACTACATGGATAGCTATGCACATCATCAGGAGGAACCGGCGTCTGAGTTCATACTGCAGGCACTGCTGTCCCTCTTTCTTTTGTTAGAGAGTTGTCAGACAGACTGGTAAGAGGAAGGTTTTCATAGATGTTCCATCAAAGTGTCCAGAAAGACTCTTCAGAATGATTTCAATAATAAGAGAAAACTGAGCACCTAGAATAGCTAGGTGTGGATTCACAGCTGACCAGGAAAGTTGAAGAGGCGGATAGACAATTACAAAGAAGAACTGGGTTAGTAAAGCTAGGGGTGAGGGGTAGGATAAGAACTTCACTAGACATCTGAATGGGATTCAGGCTTAGCAGGTCCAGAAGAGGGCACTGAGAAGTCTGGGGAGCATAGGCGGGGAGGTAGTGTTTGTCATCCACCAATGACCCTTTTATAAGCAATTAAGAAGATGGTTCAGACCAGACAAGGACTTGTAGAAAGGGGGAAATACTGTTGTGTGGCAGCAGGTGGCTCAAAGATTTAAAGCCAGCAGTGATCATGATCAGAGTAGATCCTGGGTTCTGTGCCTTCACTTCCATGGCACCATTCACTTCCATGGTGACTCCTTCTTCTCCTTTTTAACCTNCTCCCCCATCCCGTTTGTGAGTTTTCTACCCATCAGCATCTGCTCTGTTGTCTTGGCAATGTGACTGATCTGACTCTGCCTCAGCTCTACCATCTGGCTCTTCTTCCTACTATGCCATGACTGGCCACAGCTCCCAGCACATCTGTTTGGTTTGGTACTTGGAACATACTTTTGTTCTATGTGTATGCTTTTATAGATGAGCACAATATTTTTTTCTTAAAAGAAATAAAAATGCAAATAACAAAATTAACTAGCTCTTCATGGATTGGGCCCTGCAAGGCTTTTAAAAGATNGAGGGTTGTCTTCATTTCAGACCAAGGTCAAAGAACAGGTATGGAAGTTTCCTTATTGAGAACCCCTGATGGATTGCCAGTGAATTTCTCCTGAAATGCAGAAGCTAAAACTACCTCATCATAGTTGGGCCAGTTTTCCCTGCCTGTTCTGTTGTGTCAGCCCAGGAGAGGAAGTCAGAGACCCAACCTGTCATAGCTCAGTAGGAGAGGAAAAGTAGCAGGAAGGGAGGGAGAACTGGGACAGGGAGGACTACGTGAGGAAGAGGTCACTAACAGGGAAGTCTGGCAAAGGGAGGAAGGATGGGTAGAGGGACATAGGAGAGTCAGGCCTGAGCTATGACAGGGTCTGATTCCCTGCACCAGGACTATCATTGCTCTCTCAGGCATGTGGAACAGAGATACAGCTGGGAGGAGCAGACAGACGAAGCAGGAGCAGAGATATAGCTTTGGTACTTGGAGCTTGATCCAGCCTAGTCCTTAGAGGCTTCCTCATGGTTTCTGGTGCTGCAAATTCCCACTCTTCTACCTCTGGATGCTGAGATGTTTGAAGATAACCTTCTTAGAAGGTTTGTCCTCACAACACGAACTCCTTTCCTGGTTCTAATCTGTCTCCATCTGGATGTCTAATGTAACCTCACATGTGTTATGTCCAAAGTGGAATACCCCCTCCAAAAATACCCTTCAGTCTTCCTGCTTAAGTTGTGCCTTGCTCAGCTTGGCTCTTCTCATAAGCCCCACATCCATCCTTTATTTTCCAAGGCTCCAAATCTGCAGTGCCTTCTAATCCCTGATTCCTCAGGCCCTCAGCCCTATACCATTCCCTAAGCATCTTACCTGGTTTAGACTCTGTGAAGTCTCCCAATGTTTTGCTGCCTTTCCC
The DNA here is from genome assembly GCA_001675575.1 of Neotoma lepida. Lineage (NCBI taxonomy): Eukaryota > Metazoa > Chordata > Mammalia > Rodentia > Cricetidae > Neotoma > Neotoma lepida. Next base: position 145,787 of record LZPO01108053.1, on the reverse strand, counting down.
CCTGCACATCCAGTAGCCAACGGATTACTTTAAAAAGAAGCCTGGGTCATGACACTCTTTCCTCATTTCATTTTTAAAGAAACCCATAGTCGTCGTTACACCAGAAGGCCTTTAATGGGGGCTCCCGCTGACCCATTGACACCTTGGCCTTCAGCCCCCCCTCAGTAATAAACCTCTGTTCTAGGCCTGATCGTTCTGTTCACCCACTAGAAAGCTCTTCCTACAGGTTCATGCAAGCACAGCCTCCTTGCAAAGTGAAGGCACCCAGGAAAATAAGATCACATTCTGTCTTCCCACTTCTTAGAGTATAATGGTCATGAACAAACATCAGGGGCTCACTAAGTAGGAGTGACTAAAATTTCAGTAGGATATCCATGACTCCCAACATCAGAAGCCCATATTCCTATTGAAGGGCCTGTCCTGAGATCATATTATTTGGGCAGATCCCTCTCCCAGGCCCATCCCTGCTTTGCTGCCCACAGGAACCAGATTCTGGCATATGAAGCCTCACCAGATCTCTCATAGACCCTGTTTCTTACCTTCCATCAACCTTTTATCTCCTGGCAAAACCGTCAATAATGCCTGTCTCAGAGGATGTTTCCAAAGGGCCTTGGAGAGGCAGGAGCCAAACTTTAGACTCAGTTCAGTAAGAATCTCAGTGTTGTACCCCTTTCTTCAGTGTTAGTGTTCATAGTCTCTATCTCCAGCCTGATAGGGCTGATATGTGTTGAAGAGAGACAATGATCAGGCAGCATCAAAGTGTTCCATGCCATACCTCACTAAGAGAGTGTATCTCTATTCCTCCAGCTGTTCAGTGCCCCAACCCTGGCCTCCTCCTACTTGTTTCTTTGTGACATGCTCAGGCTGCAGGAGCGTAGGGTGGCAGACAGGTCTGTGTTCTTCTTCTCTAGACAACTTAGGATCAAAATGTGACAGGGGTCTTATTTAGCACCAAGAGTGCCATTAGATCCCAGCACAGCTGGGCACATCACCATTTTGCAATATGTGCTTTGGGAACTCTTGCTCCACTGTGCCTTAGAGCTTGCTTTTCCTGATGTGTGCCTGGTGCCAGGGTGAGGGAAAGAACAGGTCCAGCCAGGGATAGGGTATGGTTCCTGGCTCAATGATTTGCTGCCCAGGAGCTCTTGCTTTTTGGAAATTACAATTCCAGTTAACAAACAGCTTGGAGATGTTTGTTTAGGTATCACACTAAGAATCTCCCAGCCGGTAGTCACGCTCTATAGATTATCTATGTCTGGTTGACTCTCTGAGAGCACCAAATAAAGCTGCCAAGAATGGTCAAACCTTTTCCCAATGAAGCACACAGCTGGAGAAACAATCCAAACCAAACACAACAACAAAGCAAAAGGAAAAATTAACTTGTTTACGTTGGTAGTTGTGAGTCAGNGCCCAGCCTTGCTCTTTACTCTGCTGACACCAAGTGCTTGTGCAGAGGAACTGACCCAAACTATAATAATTTCCCTCAGCACATATTGGTAACCATTTCAGAATTTGCTTAATGTGAGAAAAGTTTTCCTTTCAGGAAAATAAATGCACTTTGTGAAGACACCCTGAAGGTGCTGCAATGATGCTAGACAAAGAATCTACCTACCAGAAGATTAAAAAATCGTATTTTCAGGTCTGAAACTTCAAGTCAAAATTTGGATTCTCCCAGGAGAGTGAAGGCAGAAAGGGGAGAGATGAGTTGCATAAGAATATGCCAGGAGTACCCTTGTGTTGAGAGAAATTAATCTCTAGCCAGGCAGGACCAGAGTTACTGTAGGTGGGCTACTTCTAACACAAGCCTGCTTTCCAGAACTATTTTATCTCTTTCCTTGATGACAGCCTGTCCACTGCCAATTCTTACTTTACTATTTAAACAGGGCAGCTCCTGTTGTTTATAACTTGCTGTTTCTGAAATAGGAATGAATGAAGGCAATGAGGTACCAGGATGGTGGACAGATCTGAGTGGAGCATGGAACTCTCTCCTATGGGATGCCTTCCCACACGCTCATGATTTTGCCCTAGCACACTTCCTGTTCTTCCCCCAAGGCCCACATAAAGCTAGATTTAGTGCACAAGACTTTGAATGGATCCTCTCTCCTGGACTTGAAGGCTCCTGGTCCTTCACCTACTAAGTGGTTTCAGAGAAATGAGTGGAGTCTTGAAGGGGCCTCTTATCATGATAGGTTTGCATGTTGGTGGTTCTTATGCCCTGTCTAGAAGAGGATCCAAGTTTGAAAAGAGTTACCTAAAATGGCCATAGCTATATCCCAGAAGCAGAAAACCAACATTCAAATGTAATTTAGAGCTAATAATAAAAATCAAAGTATTTTTTCAACCTCATCTACGTCCTTGCTGCATGGGTGAAGAGGAACCATGTAGTGCAGAACAGATTTCCACAAGTTCATCTGGGTGGAGGATGTGTTGGTATCTGGGACTCTACATGGGAGAAGCTGCCAATACGGTCAGAAGAATTGAGTGCACAGCTAGCCACAGGCTCAGGTCCTTGATTGGGGAGGTAGATAGACAAACAATAACATGGAGGAGTGGTTCCTGGTATACTGTTGTTTGGACAGGGAAGCCTGCTTGTTTTAGAGTTGCAGGGACTCAAATAATCCCATTGGGAAAAGAATGGCCATAGATGTCAAGAGCCCTCAGATCTTCTGTTTGCTTCTCTGCCATTGGGAGGGAGAAGNCAACATTATTGTCAGAGTCTATAATGTCGGTGGCCATGTCAGAGGAGCTGCAGTCAGCAATGGAGCTTATGGAATANAACCCACCAGATAGCAAAGTTGTGGTGGGTACCACCTTGCTGCAGGGTATTCTATCACGCTGTGAACCCTGTGTTTGTGTTTGCATGAATTAAATAAAATCAACCTTGGGTTAGGAAGTGGAGCCAGCAACTAGTTGACAGAAAGTAATCATAGGGAGTCTGGAAGATGGATAGAGAAACACGTGAGAAATTGTAGGGAGGCACTTTGAATGTGGCAGTCTTTTTTGGGTTTGGCAGAGTGGAAGGATGTGCTCTTTCTGAGACACTGGCAAAAAGCAAAGGTCAGCTAGTTGCTCCTCAACCTCTCTGAGTTAGCAGGTTTTTACCCCAGCCTCTGACTCCCCAGTCTTACTGAAGCCTTCACTGATTTTTTTTTTTACAAAGATTGGCTTCAGCTGTAAATAGAATAGTATCAGATCCAGAAGTCAGATGAATATTAATTGAACTTTTGGCTTTTGAAAATGCTAATTCAGAATGCAAAAGGGTGATTAGNCCTTTAAAAGAAAGATTGGCACCAATAGATGAATGGTTTAGAAATACATCTGATATTGGATCTCACATTTATGATGCTGCTTTGATAGGAGAAGTAATTTCTAGAAATTTTAAGAAAAATAAAAATGTCAGATGTTTTATGTGGTGATATTTTGTTGTACCCTAATAAATGTGCCTGAAGATCAGAGGACAGAACAAGCCACTAGATTAAACATAGAAGCCCGGTGGTGGTGGCACACATCTTTAATCCCAGCACTTGGGAGGTAGAGGCAGACAGATCTCTGTGAGTTGAGGCCAGCCTGGTCTACAAAGTAAGCTCCAGGACAGCCAATCTATACAGAGAAACCCTGTCTTGAAAAAAAACCAAACAAACAAAATAGCCAACTTGAAATTCATCAGGATAAAATANTTGAAAAAAAAAAGATAAAAAATAAAAGAAAAAAAACTTAGAAAATAAAATAAAAAATTTAAAAAGATAAAAAATAAAAGAAAAGGAAAAGAGAAAAAATAAATAAAGAAAAACAAAACACAAAAAAGGAAAAGAAAACAAAAAAGAAGAAGAAAAAGAAGATTGATTCAGTCTAGGAAAGAAACAGAGCCAGGCAGTGGTGGCACACACCTTTAATCCCAGTACTTGGGAATAACACACCTTTAATCTCAGCACTTGAGATCTCATGCCTTTATTACCAGTATCTGGGAAGCACACATGCCTTTAATCCCAGCNCTAGGAAGGAAGTGATATGGCTGAGTGGAGAAAAGTATATAAGACATGAGGAGACAGAAACTTAAGCCCTTTTCTGCTGGACCCCTTTCAGCTAAGGACTCAGAGACATTCAGTCAGAAGATTCATGGAGTTGGCAAGGTGAAAATTAGCTGTGTCTTGTTCCTTAGTCTCTCTGATCTTTCAGCATTTACCCCAATATCTGGTTTTTTATTATAAGACCATTTAGGATTTGTGCAACAGTTTTAATTATGATGAACAAGGCCATTTGAAAAGGGATTGTAGGTAAGGTGTTCCTAGAAACAATGGTTTTTCTAGAGATAATCCAAACAGAAGACCCCAGCCTTCTGGAATATGCGGAAGATGTGGCAAAGGCTGGCATAGGACTAATGAATGCAGATCAACAAGGGACAGGCAAGGTAACCTTTTGCCATCGGGAAATGCCTTAGGGGGCCTCCCACATATATATGCCCAAATATAAAATTTGATTCAATCATTCCCTGCCAGAATCAGAGAAACTCATCCACAGAGCAATTAATAGACTTAATGCCTGTTGTTAAAAACCACACTGCTCTGGATGTGATCAAAGACAGAACAGCTTCAGTAGATAAAACAAAAATTTCAGGACAGTCCAGAAAACAAGTTTTGGCAAACTGCTATAAATGATCAGACACCAAAGCTAAAAATTACATATAAATGGTATTAAAATTGAGGGTTTGGTAGACATAAGAGCAGATGTAACAATAATTTCACCAAAATCTTGGCATCCAGATTGGCCTCTTCAGGAGGTAAATTTTCAGCTTCTTGGGATTGGAACTTTATCTCACGTAAAACAAAGTGCAATATGGGTTGAGTATTTGGGGCCAGAAGGGCAGATAAGGAAATTAAAGTCATATGTGAGTAATATAGCAAGGAATTTATGGGGATGTNATTTGCTGCAGCAATGGAAAACAGATTAACACTCCTTCAATCTCAGAAACAAAACATAAAATAAAGAATACTTCTGAGAAAATTATTAAAATATATCAAGAACAGTCATAGACTGTTCAGGTTGGACATAAGTATGGCACAGCAGCTATTGGTCTTTCAAAGATACCAACAGCCCTATTTTAAAATTGTTAACTGACAAACCAGTGCAGGTGGAACAATGGCCTTTGACATCAGAAAAATTACAGGCACTAGAACAACTTGTACAGGAGAAGCTAAATGCTCAACATATTGAAGAATCAACCAGTCCTTGGAATTCTCCTAAATTTGTTATTAAGAAATCTAGAAAATGGAGAATGGAAACAGATCTGAAAACTATAAATAAGGGGATTCATCCACTGGGTTCTTTACAGCTTGAAATTCCCTTGCCTTCTTCATTACATAAAGGATGGTCTGTTATAGTGATTGACTTAAAAGACTGCTTTTTTCACTATACCTTTACAAGAACAGGATGGAGAAAAATTTGCCTTCATGGCACCTACTTTTAATAATTCCCAGCCTGTTAAAAGGTACCACTGGAAAATTCTTCCACAACAAATGTTAAACAATTCTACCTTGTGTCACTATTTTGTCTATTTTGTACAGCAGCCAGTAGAAATAATTTACAGTTTCCTCAATCTATAATTTATTATTATATGGATGGTATCTTACTGACTGTTTCTATCTTTTACTCATTCTCCTACAGGAATTCTTAGAATGGATATTTTACCACACAGAGTGAAAAATTAAAGACCTATGTAGAAAAGATAACTGAGTTGATTCTAAAAGGAAAATTAAGGCTTTATCAATTAGAAGGAATAGACCCAGCAAAAACTGTACCTTTTACTAATGCTGAAATTGCCTCATTATGGGCAGAAAATGAACATTGACAAAGAGCTTGTGGTAATTTTGGGGGAGAGATTAGCAACAAATATCTAAAAAGCAAGAAACTTNAGTTTATAAAAATAACTAATTAGATTCTCTCTNTTATAACAGAAGGAACACCAATTTCTGGAGCCCCTACATTCTATACTTATGCAAATAAATCAGGAAAGGCAGGTTATAAGTCAGGAAAAATAAGTAACATGGCTCAAAGCCCTTATGATTCAGTTCAAAAATCAGAATTATATGCTATTTTCATGTTATTATTAGATTTTTCAGAACTTCTTAGTATAGTTACTGACTCTCAGTATGCAGAAAGAGTTGTTTTACATATTGAACTGGTGAACTTATTCCAGATGATTTAGAATTAACTTTTTTATTCAATTACAAGTAACCAGAAATAAAAATCATCCATTGTATATAACATATATCAGATCCCATATGGATCTACCAGGCCCTCTGGCACAAGATAATGATGAAACTGATAACAGGAAATGTGCTAGAAACTTCAGAATTTCATGAGAAACACCATGTTAATAGTAAAAGTTTGAAAATGATTTTTTTTATCACTTGTCAACAAGCCAAGGAAGTTATAAGGAAATGTCCTACTTGTTCTTTGTATAATCAAACTCCATTATTTATGGCAAGTAACCCAAAAGATATTCAAAGATATGAAATTTGGCAAATGGATGTGTTTCATTTTGCAGAGTTTGAAAAATTAAAATATGTGCACCATACCATATATATATATATGATTTCAATAGGCAACTGCTTTACATCCTGAAAAGGCTGATTCCATAATTACACATTTATTAGATGTCATGGCCATGATGGGCATACTTGTACAAATTAAGACTGACAATGCTGCAGCATATGTCTCTAGTAAAATGAAACAGGTTTTTTTGCATATTACAACATAAATCATATTACAGGTATACCACACAATCCTACAGGACAAGCAGTTAGAAAGATCTGATTGCACTTTAAAAGGTATGTTTAATAAACAAAAATAGGTAAATAAAGACCCCAGAGACAGATTACACAGTGCTTTATTAGCTTTACATTTTAAATGCTAATTAAAAAAGGAACAGTGGCTGTGGAGAGACATTGGATAATAGAAAAAAACTACTGAATTAAATCAGCCTATATATTTTAAAGATGTGTTGACCTCAGAATGGAAACCAGGATATGTGTTACACTGGAGAAGAGGTTCTGTTTTTGTTTCTATAAAAGAAGAGAAGCTATGGATACCATCAAGATTGATAAAGATTAGATTCGAACAGCAGAGACCTCTTGATTAGGAGAGGCATTAGTTCATCAAACAGCTTGGTTATTCAATCCAAACTAACTTATAAAACTAATAAATGCTTTTCACTTGATCAGGTATGAAAAAAAAGAAAAAAAAATTTTTGAATGTTAATTTACCAAAGCTACAATTGCCTTTCTGGCATGAAAGGAGCAATGGAGTTTCTTAAGTCATATGTCTTAATTCCATATTAGAATGTTAGAATGTAAGCCGGGCGGTGGTGGTGCACGCCTTTAATCCCAGCACTCGGGAGGCAGAGGCAGGTGGATCTCTGTGAGTTCGAGGCCAGNCTGGGCTACCGAGTGAGTTCCAGGAAAGGCACCGCCAAAGCTACACAGAGAAACCCTGTCTCGAAAAACAAAAAAACAAAACAAAACAACAAAAAAAAAGGTTAGAATGTAGATTGCTATGTGGCCCACACTATCTTGGACATTAGCTTTTGAGTTTTCTTCTTAATTAAAAAGGATATTTTTGTTGTTTAGTGTTAAAAATCCAGTTAAGAGATATAAAATGTTTTAAGTAAATTCAAAGGGTTACTACAGTTCAAGTTTGTTTTCTAAACATCTAAGAGTTAGAATGATTTGGAGCTGAAATAAAATATTTGAGCATGACAATGATGGCTCATGCCTTTAATCACAGTAAAGACAGACGGATCTCTGTAAGTTAGTTGTTTTCTTAATTATAGATTGTGGTGATATATTGTGTACCCTAATAAAATTTGCCTGAACATCAAAGAAGCAGAGCAAGCCACAGCCACCACCTCTTACCTCACCAACTCCTCAGAATGAAAGAGCTCCAGCTGAATGAACTTCTAGCTGAAAGGGACNCTTCTGCTGAAAAGCCTCTAGTTCCTGTCTCCTCACGCCTTATATACCTTTCTCTGTCCAGCCATCACTGACTGGGATTAAAGGCGTGTGTGCTTCCCAAGCAAAGGTATGAGATTTCAAGTGCTGGGATTAAAGGTGTGTGCCACCACTGCCTGGCTCTGTTTTCTCTCCTAGACTGAGTCAATCTTTTGTAGTCTAGGGTGGCTTTGAACTCATAGAGATCCAAATGGATCTCTGCCTCCCAAGTGCTAGGATTAAAGGTGTGTGCCACCACTGCCTGGCTTCTATGTTTAATCTAGTGACTTGTTCTGTTCTCTGATATTCAGGTAAATTTTATTTAATATATCACCACAATAGAGTTACAGAAATAAGGTGGTGGTGCCACACTCCTTTAATCCCACAACTCAGAGACAAAATTCAGAAACAGCTCCTAGTTGGTATGTTTGCATATTAGAAAAATCACATACCATACTTACAGATTATTATAAAAAGTCACTACAGGGTGTTNTGGGTGGTTTTGTGTGTCAACTTGAGGTAAGCTAGAGTCTTCAGAGGAAGGAGCCACAGCTGATGAAATGCCTCCTTAAGATCTAGCTGTAAGACATTTTCTCATTTTGTGATCAATAGGGGAAGACCCATTCCATGGTGGATGGTGCCATCCCCTGGGCTTCTGGTCATGAGTTCTATAAGAAGGTAGACTAAGCAAGGCATGGGAAGCAAGCCAGTAAGCAGCACCCCTCCATCGCCTCTGCATCTGCTCCTGCCTCTGGGATCCTGCCCTGTTGGAGTTCCTGTCCTGACTTTCTTCAGTGATGATCAGTAATGCTGAAGTGATGCCAAATAAACCCTTTCCTCCNCAACTTGCTCTTTGGTCATGGTGCTTTATCATAGAAATAGAAATCCTAAGATATGGGTTACTAAAAAGACAGACTAAAATTCAAAATGAATGTCCTTTGTGATCTAAAAATAAATACACTTTAACTTTGAATTTATATATATAAAGAGAAAGGGGAATATAGGCATATTTATCCACACATACCAATATATATTTAATTTCAAATTTTCAAAAAAATGTTTAATTAAAAGATAATACTTTTTCTGTTGCCAAAAAACATTTTGCCTTAACAAGGATATAACCTGTCAAAAAAGAAACCCCCAAAAGTTAGGGTTCTGAAAGGGTTTTGTTTTTGTCTTTCCAGTAGAATGAAAATATCCAGCTAAGGAATCTAAAGACCATTGGACAAATGAGACATCTGAAGAAGGATGAATCATCAAGAGAAAATGTCCCAAGAAAAAGAGTAAATTGGCCTAATAGTGTAGCACACCTCCAACAGGGTAGAATTTCATAAATCTTCCCAAATGCTTGTCTTTGCTGCTCTGTACAAACATAAAAGGCAAATGGTCTTTTTGTGGTCCCAATTAATTAAAAATCAAAGCTGGCTTTGGAGTTGGAGCATGGCTCTCTCTTTCTCTAAACCCATGCATACTTGTTAAAGGAAAATCCAAAATCTCTGCCTCTTGTTAGAAGAGCCACCTAGTATGGGAACAGAAAACCAAAATTGAGGGACTAGTCTATTGACACTAATCTCATAATCCTTTGGTTTTATTTTTACTCTTTAAAACTTTTCTTAGGATATAAATATCTCAAAATCTATAAGATTTTTTATATATATAAACTTTCTGTCAGGATATTAGTAGTCATACAGAGTACTAACTAATTTTAGAAATAAGCTTCATCTAACTTCCTATATGTATTTTTGGGTTTGAGTCTGAAAAGGGTAAATAGAAACCAAGTTTGTGTACCCCCGATGTATTTAACAGATTGTGGTCCTTTAACCTCTTGGAGACCTATTGCATATGACATTTAAAATGTTTAAGCTTTCTGCAATGAACTGTGACCATTCCTGGCAATGACCTTTGAGCTCTCCAAGAAGATGATGGGGACTTGTAACAATGAATCTACCTGGATTATTGTAACACCACTAAGCTGACAAACACCACCCAAAGATCAGCTTTGGACTACAAACTGCTCAGGAAAACTTCAAAGCAGTTGGCTAAGATGGTCCAGTCTCATAGACTACTCCAGCCAGGACTTCAGATAAGCCCTGCAATTTCCTATCACACAGAGACTGAACAACAAATGATACAGCTAGCTCTCCCAGTACTTGAACATTATCCCAATTTTCTCAGAGTCCCCTAAAGATGCAGTTGCCCCCAGACAACAGGAAGTAATTTTAAGAACATGATGCCCACATTCCTGAGAGGTGGAGTGGGTGGTTTTTGGTCGTTCAGTGCATTATAGATGTTTGTCATTGTTTAGGGGGGTTAGTTGCAAGTTGTTATTGGTCATGGTCAGGGTGGAAACTAACCAAGGAGATTAAATTCAGGATTCTATTTCTTTTTTTTTCTTTTCTTTCTTTTTTTTTTGGTTTTTTGAGACAGGGTTTCTCTGTGTAGCTTTGGTGCCTTTCTTGGAATTCACTTGGTAGCCCAGACTGGCCTCAAACTCACAGAGATCCGCCTGCTTCTGCCTCCCGAGTGCTGGGATTAAAGGCAGGCGCCACTACCGCCTGGCAGGGATCTATTTCTGAAAAGAAAAAAAAACAGGATACAGGAATGATAGGATAAAAGGGTAGATTACTGAATCTACTTTTAGACTAAAAAGCAACTACTAGTCTCACATATTTTACATTGGTATGGATTTTTGTATATTGATACAAATTTAAGGTTATTTTTCTTACAACATACTGTAAGGTATTGTACCTATGAAAATCATTTAAAATTGTAATGTAAAGTTCTAGTCCTTCAAAGCTACTATTACAAACTGTTTAGGATAACTAAGATAACAATCAAACTTTTTTTTTTTTTGGTTTTTTGAGACAGGGTTTCTCTGTGTAGCTTTGGCGGTGCCTTTCCTGGAACTCACTTGGTAGCCCAGGCTGGCCTCGAACTCACAGAGATCCGCCTGCCTNCCTGGAACTCACTTGGTAGCCCAGGCTGGCCTCGAACTCACAGAGATCCGCCTGCCTCTGCCTCCCGAGTGCTGGGATTAAAGGCGTGCGCCACCACCGCCCGGCAACAATCAAACTTTTAGTAAGGATTTAGATGTAGACAGAAAAAAGCTTTATTTAATCTTATGCATATTAGGTAGATAGGTGGTCTTCAAATACTTCAGAGATCTACAGAATATGGCATTTAGGATATTTTAATAACATAAGGCTTTTTATGACAGTGAGATATGTCTACTCCTGGCAGCATCAATCTACTTCAAAAAAGGATGATGGGCATCAAAGAACCTCCATATGGAGCTTGCTTTCAATGTAGCAAAGCTAGACATTGGGCAAGAAACTTTCCTTGCCTTGACTGCTGACAGTATGCTGATCAAATTAGACAAGCAGGACACAAAGGAAGTTTACTGCTGAACTTTGCCAAGACAAGGTAGGGAAGTCTGTAGCCAGTTTTTTTCTTTGGGCCATCAGCTTAAAAAAAATGACACAGAGACTTATTATTAATTATGAAATCTTGGCCTATAGCTTAGGCTTGTACCACTAGCTCTTATAACTTAAATTAACCCATTTCTATTCATCTATATGCTGCAATGTGGCTTGTGGCTTTTGCATCTCCTCCTGCATGTCTTGCTTCCTCTGTGTCCAGCTGGCAACTCTGCCTTTCTTCTTCCCAGAGCTTTCTCTGTCCAGAAGTCCTGGCTATACCTCCTGCCTAGCTATTGGTCATTTAGCTTTTCATTAAACCAATCACAGTGACACAGCTTCACACAGTGTAAAGCAATATTCCACAATATTTCCCCCCTTTTTGTCTAAATAAAAAAAGAAAGGCTTTAACTCTAACACAGTAAAACTATATACAATAAGAGCAATTATCAGAAAGGAATTACATTTACAATGTCCAGTCCATTTGCATTTGGCAAATTTAGAGAAAATACACTATTNTCTATCCTATCTTAGTCCAAAGTTTTATACATAAACCATTTTTTGTCATAACTTGTATTACCATCCTAAAAATCTTTTTAGATCTTAAAACATCTTTTTAGATAAACAACTTAAGCTTTTATGTTTCTCAACCTTATATACTTTACATCTCTTATGTAAGTTTCTTTTCTGAATTTGATAACAAGGAAAATGATAAAACTATAACTAATTAGTCTTTAATCCCCATCATAGACCCAAGAAGGATAAAATATTACTTGAGTAAACAAGAAGTGCAGAGAAAGCAACTTCAAAAACTATGACAGAAACATCTGGCTGCCTAGATAGTCACCCAAGCTTCCTCTGCAATGTTGGGGCATCCACCTTCAGCCCACAGTCCTAGAATATCTGACAGGCTTTTGTGTAAAGCAAGAATTTTGAAGGACTGTCCTACCTTGTCTTGGCAAAGTTTGACAGTCACTTTCTTCTGTGTCCTGTTTGTCCACTTTGGACAGCATACTGTCAGCAATCAAGGCAAGGGCAGTTGGCTAGCTTTTGACATAAAAAGAGCAAACTCCATATGGAGGCTCTTCAATACTCATTCACCTTTTTTTGAAGTAGATTGGTGCTGTCAGGAGCAGATGTGTCTCATTGTCATGAAAAGCCTTATGTTATTATAACATTTTAAATGCCATATTCTATAGATCTTTGAAGTGTTTGAAGATCATCTATCTATCTAAAATATATCTCTGTATGACCTTGAAAACATACTTAACATGACTATATGTTTGATTGTTATAGATGACTATTAATCTGTATTTCTCTATTATCCTAAATAGCTTTCAAGGACTAAAATTCACATTACATTTTTAAATGAGCTGTATATGTACAATATCTTAAACAAGAATAGAAACATATATAAAATATAACAAAAATAATCTTAAATTTGTATCAATATATGAAAATGCATACCAATGTAAATTATTTGAGACTAGTGATTGTTCAAAAGTAGACTCAACAATCCACGCTTTTATCCCATCATTTCTATACTAGATCTCCCTTTTTCCCCTCAGAAAGAGATCTCTGAGTCTTCTCCTTTGTTCAGCTTTTTTATGACCATGACCAATAACAACTTGTAACCAACCCTCCTAAATGAGGACAAACATCCATAACCCACCACATGACCAAAAACCAATCACCCCACCTTTTGGGAATATTGATATTGTGTTCTCTAGACAGCTTCTTGTTTTCTTGGGGCTATGACATCTTTGGGGGGCCCTGAGAAAATTAAGGTAACGGTCAAGTCCTGGGAGAGTGAGCCGTAATTTGTTGTCCAGTCTCTGTGCAATGGGAAAGTGCAAGGCTTATCTGTAGTCCTGTCTAGAATAGTCTGTGAGGCTGGACAATCTCAGCCAGTAGCCTTGAAGCTGTTTTGGATGCAGAACTCTGAGGAAACTGCAACAGAGACACTCTGAGAGGCTGGATCACCTGGGTCACCAATTTTCATTGGTATCTGGTCCCCTTGCTCTTAAAACACGCAAACTTTCAAAGGTAACATACATATCTGCATTAACACAAGTATGGACTGTGCATTGTACACAAGCCAACCAAAGATGATTTTTTTGTTTTATGTTTGAGCAGGTGAAATACATGTCACCTGTCTTGTAGTTTTTCTAGGTTTATTTCTTTATGTCTGTAGCCAGGATTTTCAGGGGGTCTTAACTGATCAAATTTGTTCTCTATCAACCTTGAATGAATCCATAGCCTTTCATTTTCTGTGGAAACAAAAGCATAACCTCTTCCCCAACACAACATAGTTTTTGACTTCCATTTTGAAGTTAAGATATTTTTAAAATATATTGATTGGTTTAATTTGCCAGTTTTTACAGTTTAATGTCTCTCAGCANCTATTGTTTGCTCATCATCAATCAAAAAATTTAAAGTCAATAAAACACCATATAGGGTCCAGACTCTCTGTGTATGTTTCATTGTTATGTGGCTTATCCTTTTTATATTATTTTATTCTCTCTTTAAAGACTTTATCTTACTATTTATAAACTATTTTGTATACCCATTTTTTTTTCTTTTTTAAGCCTATACATATTTTTTTAAACACACTGTAACCTGTTTAGAGTTTTTTTTTCTATCTGGATCTGTGTTTACTGAGCATCTGCAGCATTCTCTGACCATCTGAGACAAATCTTAAACTGCTATATCAACCACTATGTGGCTCAGCTTAGCACATGGCTCTGGTTCATGACACTGGTGGGTGGCTTCAACCTGCAGGCAGCAGCTGGTAACCACACCCCTGTATGCTATCAGACACTAGTCCCCCTGAGAGACTGCAGGACTAGGAAGCTACAGTCAACTCCTTGTCCAGAACATTTCTTAGCTTTCAGAGGCCCTATGTTTGGATATTCAAGTCCCCACGTTGGATGCTATTTGTAGCCAGATTTTTCTTTGGGCTGCCAGCTCACAAAAAATGACANAGAGATTTATTAAATATGAACGCTTGGCCTGTAGCTTAGGCTTGTCCCACTAGCTCTTATAACTTAAATTAACCCATTTGTATTCATCCATATGCTTCAATATGGCTCATGGCTTTTACTTCTCTGTCTCTTGTCTTGCTTCCTCTGCATCTGGCNGATGACCCTACCTTTCTTCTTTCCAGAGCTCTCTCTGTTCAGAAGTCCCTACTATACTCCTGCCTAAATATTGGCTGTTTAGTTTTATATTAAACCAATAACAATGATATATCTTTATGTAGTGCAATCAAATATCACACAACACCAGTCCTTCAAAATTCCTGCTTCACAGAAAAGTTTGACAGATATTCTAGGCCTGTAGGTAGATGATAAATGCCCCAATGTTGCAGAGGAAACTTGAGTGACTGTCCAGGTAGCCAGATATCTCTGGCATTTCTATAATTTTGAAAGCTGCTTGCTCTGTGCTCCCTGTTTACTCAGGTAATATTTTATCCTTCTCGCATCTCTAATGGGGGTTGAAGACTAGATAGTTACACAGTTTTCCTTGTTACCAAATTCAAAAAAGAAACTTATATAAGAGGTGTAAAGTTTAAGGTTGAGAAACATAAAAGCTTAAGTTGTTTATCTAATAAAGTGTTTTAAGACCTAAAAGGATATTTTTAGGCTGATAATACAGTTATGTTGGAAAGTAGTTTAGGTATAAAACTTTGGACTCACCAAGATAGGATAGATAATAGAATATTTTCTCTGGATTTGCCAAATACAAATGGACTGGACATTGTGAATGCAATTCTTACCTGATAATTGTTCTTATTGTATATAGTTTTACTGTGTTATAATTAAAACTTTCCTTTTTTATTTGCGCAAAAAGAAGGAAATATTGTAGGATATTTGATTGCACTATGAAACTCTGAGACTGTGATAATAAAATTAACCTTGAATCAGGGGGGTGGAGCCAGAAACTAGTTGACAGGAATTAGTCATAGAGAGGATGGAAGAGCCAGGAATATGGATAGAGAAACACACAGGAAGGAGTAGGGAGGGACTTAGAGATTCTTGGTCTTTTGGTCTGGGACAAGTGGAGAGATGCTTCTCTTGCCGGGTCTCTGGCCAAAAAGGAAGGTCAGCTGGTTGCTTCTCAGCTTCTCTGATCTAGCAGGTTTTGACCCTAACATCTGACTCCCAAGTCTCTATTGGTAAACAGAATGACAGAGACTTAGTTAAAAACCTACATTTGGTGTCCGCAGGACACAGATGGTAATTAAAATATTAGTAGATTCAGATGCAGTGGCTAACCTGACAGAAAAACAACAGGAGAGAAACCTTATAAATATAATGTGTGTGCATCTTTCACTTCAAATTTATCTCTTATTCAATAGCAGAGAAATCATACAGGTGAAAGACCTTATAGATGTAATGAATGTGAAAAAGTCTATAGTGACTACTCATCCTCTGTTCAATATCAGAGAGAAACCCCATTACTGTACTGATTGTGGGGAGTCCTTCACTGATAGCATCAGAGAATTCACAATGGAGTAAAGCCCTATCTATATCCTGATTGTGGGAAAGCATTCGGATGGAGTATACTCCTAACTCAACATCAGAGAACCCATACTGAGGAAAAACCCTATGAGTGTAATAAATGTAGAAAAGCATTCACTGCCCACTCAGCATTTATGAAGCATCAAAGAATTAACATTGAAGAAAAAAAAACATATATATGTAGTGAATGTGGGAAGGGCTTCCCTGAAAATTCATCCATTATGAAGCATCAACAAATTGATAATGGAGAAAAGCCCTGTGAATGTAATGAACATGATAAGGCTTTTAGCCAGAGCACTCACCTTTTTCAGCATCAGAGAATTTATATTGGTGAGAAACCCTTTAAATGTGACTAATAAAAGCATTTGGTAATGGTTCAGTCCTGTTCACACATCAGCAATCTAATACTTTATGGTAATCTGTTGTGATCTGCAGTCCAATGATGGGAACACATTCCAAGAAATGCATTCATAGGTAATTTTTTATTATGTAAAATCACAGAATGCTTTTCACTGTACTTTCAATTGGTAGCAGTATAGATTTTACACCAGTATCATGTGAGTAATGTGTTTTACTACAATGAAAAGCTCCAACACAGTGAATGAAAGGAAAATTTCAGCTCTATTATAACCTTTGGGACTACCAGCAAATCTGTGTTCCAACTTTGGCTGAAATATCACTGTGCAGTACTTGAGTATTCTTTCACAATTTACTCTTAAGCTTTGGATCATATGCTTCTTTCCTATTCTGAAAACTTTTCTATTTATAATTGAAATGTCTAGTAGTATTCTAGTTCTAAGATAAAGTAAAATATTCCATGTTTCTGATGTGAGTTCATTACATGAGAACTCTATATACAGCAGTTTCAATAACTACCACCTTTTTACGCCCCAGTGCTTTGTGGTTGAGCTCCCTTGTGTCTCTCCTAGTTCCTAACCCATTTTGTAAGATAGCCAAGAAAAAAAGACTGACCTTTACCGTGGGCTTCTGAAACAAGTGATCTCAGTTCCTATCTTATTTTTCTGAGATTCTTCATTTTGATTATTAAAACAAATAAGTCGGTTGATGATATATTTATGTTTCCCAGTTCCTTGTTCTGCCTGCCAAGTATCATTGGTTCATTAAGATTAAATTAAATGTGAATAAAATATTGTCACTGTGAATAATTTTATATTGGCAGTTGTATCTGTGTAGCTAAATTTCTTTGAACCTGATAAAGTCGGCTATCTATATCAAGTTGATGGTTTTCTGTTTTTGAAGGACAATTAAGGAGAATTAAAGTCATCCCCCTGAAGCTGGAAGAGGACTGAAGCACAAGTTTCCCCAAATTCATTGGTCTTTTTAGACACCAAGATAAGTATACAGCTACCTACATCTTTCAGTTAGTTTTTAATGCACTATTTCCTATTCATGTTTGACCCTACTACTCACTTACGTTTACCACACCACTAAAAACCATAGGCTAGTTAAAGAGCTAAAGAAATTTGACATTAATACTATTTTTAAATTCAGCATCAGCATAACTAAGATTTTTTTTTNAAAAAAGAAAAACTCTCACTTTGTAGCTTTGGCTGGCCTGGAACTCACTATGTAGACCAGGATAGCTGTGAACTCATAGCCATCACCTTTCCCTGCCTCCTAATTGNGGGGACTAAAGATGTGTGCCACTATGCCCAGTACTAAGTTTAATTTTTGTTGTACTGGAACAAAAGCTCAAGTTGAATCTGACTTCTCATTTCTGTACCCCATAACTGTAGTATTTTACTCTTGTTAAGCCTATGACCAGATCTACTCACTGGGTTCAGAATAAGTGGTAGAAATGGTATTAAAAACTGTAGTGTTAGTTCCTCAGATAAACAAAGCAAAGCTTAAGAGTAGACCTGGAACTTTGGCTGTTTAAAAAAATGTCTTTGTGTATTTAGACATACTGAGGGAAGTTGCTATACAGACTACTTAGGTTGACTTATCTTGTACCTTTTTCTTTTCTTTTGTTTGTTTTTTGAGACAGGGTTTCTCTGTGTACCAGCCCTGGCTGACCAGGCTGTCCTCCAACTCAAATAGATCCTTCTGCCTCTGCCTCCCCAGTGCTGGGATTAAAGGTGTGTGCCACTATGCCCANCTACTTATTTTTCTATCTTATAAACCTATTTTGTGTAACTCGTGAAATTGCTGTCTTGGTCTTCTCACTGGATGTTTGTTAGTTCTATTTTAGTGTTAGTTTCTTTGAGTCTGGTTCCTGCTCTGAGATGATAGAAATGTCACTAGTTATCTGATGTTTGCACAAGTGGTGCTCATGAGAGACTCTACAAAGATTGTTTAAGCCTCTACAGGAGAATAGAGCAAGTGTATACTACACAGTGAGCAACAGAAATTAGCTAAATACAGGTACGAAGAAAACAGCCTCCATTCTCCAGCTCTCAACAGACAGCTGCATATTAGAAGCAAATGGGAGGATATTTGAGAACTTTTTGATTCATCTATATATTCTTCTTCTAAAAATAAATTTTAGCTTATTTTAAAATCTNTTTGTATTTGTATTTTTTGTGTACAAGCATGTTATTGTCTGTTTATATTGGTGAATGTGTTTATGTGGGTATATGAGTGTTCGTGTGTAATGTGTTTGGAGACTGTGGTAGTTTGAATGTAATTGGCTTCCATAAGCTCATAGGGAATGGCACTATTGGGAGTTATGGTTTTGTTGGAGTTCATATGGCTTTGTTGGAGGAAGTGTGTCACTATTGAAGTGGGCTTTGAGGTCTCATATATGCTCAAGTCATGCCCAATATCTCATACCACTTCCTGTGGCCTGTGAGATAAGATGTAGGACACTTGGCTACTTCTCCAGCAATATGTCTGCTTGCACACCACCATGTCACATCATAAAAATAATGGACTAAACCTCTAAAACTGTAAGCCACCACATCAATTAAGTGTTTTCCTCTATAAGAGTTGCTGTGGTCATGGTGTCTCTTCACAGCAGTAGAAACCCTAACAGAGGCTAACCTTGGATGTTATTCCTCTGGAATCACGAACTGGCTCAGCAGTGGAATTTTATAAGCCCTTGCTGCCCAACCCCACTTTAAAACAAAACCAACGGAAGTCCTCATGCTTGTATAAACAAGCACTTTATCCCCAGCCTCTCACTTATTTCATTGTCAGAAACCATCAGAGAAGAGGCTATCAAATGCAATTCTACAATAACACAATCAGCTGAAAGGTTTCACAGAAAGCAGACTAAACTGGGCACTCTATCTATAGCTAGTAATCTGGGATCTGAGCTCCTTTGAAAACAGAGGGCTGACTTTTTCCAAGGAAGTACAGTTCTAGGTGACCTCAGCCATTTGACTTGCTCTTTCTCCATTANTGACTACTCAGATCTGCTTCCTGTCATCCCCAACCTTATAAAAAGAACTACCAGTTCCACTTTTGAAATTTTGGAAAATACCCATGGGCAGCTGTGTCATACCAGCAAAGGTTATTTGAGGTGAAAAATAAAATTTTGAAAATTACATTTTCAATGAACATTTTCTGACCCAAGACAGTGGCTACTTTCTACAGCTTTGGTGAAAAAGAATTGATTTCTGCTTAAGTTTCTGTTGACCACATTCAACTAGCATTCAAAGCCAAACTTTGTAATTCCACAGCACAAAGTGGGGAAATTTTCTTAATTAATTAATTGATTAATTTTAAAATGTGAAAGAGTACAAGGTGGAAATTAAGAAACTAGAAGAAGAACAGGTTCAATATTAGCTTCTCATCTTTTTGTAAGGGCCCAGGGTGGACCTTTTGCTTAGGTTTGGGTTCTGGGAGATTTGCCTCTTATTTCAGAATTCTTTTTCCTGGTTGGTTTCTTATCCATTAAAACCAATTTGTGGTGAGATCTTTCAGGTTACAGTTGGGTCTTGNTTCAAAATGTTATTGCAGTTTACCAATGATGGTCTCTAGTATCCTTGTACTTCTTTGTAAAACTATTTCTAACTCAGAATTATCTTAGAGAGCCCCAGCCCCTCGGGTGTGTGGTGCTAAATCTCTGTCTGGGGCTTGTTGAGTCTGGGTAAGCAATTTTGCCCAGGAATCCTGGAGAGCATCTTCATTGTATAAAGGCCTCAAGAAGTAAAAAAAACAAGGTCCAGAGAGTTTTGAAGTTAAAGAAATTCACAAGACCCTCTACCTCCACAAGGTTATATCTATTGATTGACAGATAGATAGATAGATAGATGATAGATAGATAGATAGATAGATAGATAGATAGATAGATAGATAGATAGATAGACAGATGATAATGATGTTGCTAAGGATAGGAGACTGATTAGCTAAACTGTTTACAAGTTGTTCAGGTAGCTTCAGGGATGTAGCTTTTAT
The DNA here is from genome assembly GCA_001675575.1 of Neotoma lepida. NCBI lineage: Eukaryota > Metazoa > Chordata > Mammalia > Rodentia > Cricetidae > Neotoma > Neotoma lepida. The sequence continues at coordinate 125,501 of LZPO01108053.1, read as the reverse complement.
CTCAGTTGTCATGGATCCTGGACTGTAATTTCTGGTGAAATAGTTACCCAACAGTTGCCCATGCTTCTGTAACTACCCCACCACCAGTCATACTCCTGTAATTAACTCCTCATTTGTGCTCCTATAAGTAGCCACATGGTATCTTCTCCACCTGGCTCAGCCTTTGCTTGTTCTGCAATCTATTTCTCTTCTATGACACTAGGAATTCAACTTCAATCTCCGTTAGGGAAGTTTTTGTTTTCTGGTCTTGCTGTAACCTACCAGTATAGGCTTTTAAAAGAGGTCTTTTAAAAACAAAACAAAATGACAAAAAAGGCCTAACACTCTCTTTTCAATTTCTACCTTAAATGAGCAAATATTATCTAATGTCTGAACTATTGTACTTATTAAATTTATTCATTTTACTCTTCGAACTGATTTACTTTGGATGTAACTGTTAGGTGTGTTTCCCTGAACATTACTTGCATTCTATCACTAAGCACGACAAGATAGATCAATAGTTAGTCCATGCATTATTAGAATTTTCCAGGTGCATGTGTGTGTGTGTGTGTGTGTGCGTGCGTGCGTGTGTGTGTGTGTGTATGTGTGTGTGTGTGTGTTCCTGGGAATTAAGTCCCAGATCTTGTACATGCTAGGCAAACACTTTAACAATGAGCTACAGCCTCGTTCCTCAGCTTCAATATTTTGTTCTGAGATAAGGTCCTGCTATGTTGCCCAGACTGGCCTTGAACTTACAGTCTTTCTGTCTCAACCTCCTGAATAGTTAGGGCTACAGGTGCAGACCACTACATCTGGTTTCAGCTGTAATTTTTGACCAAATTTTGACCAATAGACTGACCAGTTTAAGCAAAAGTGATGGATTACTCCTTTTTACATATTTACTGCGGCAGAATAGCTGTGATGACCTACAAGAAATCTTAGCCTGAAGTTATGGCAACAAAATCAACAGAAATGTACAGCAGATAGCTAGACCTGTAGTAATTGGGTTGTCAGCAGGATCTCTTTGAGGGAAGTTCACAAGACCCACCTCTGACTTTTCACTGATATTTCAACTCCTGTTCCATCCTTTCCCAGCTTTAGGTAGGCAAGGGCTGACTGTAAGAAGTAAAATGTTGACTGAGGGTGGGTCTTTTTGGTGGTGCAGCTGTCTGTGGGTTGCTCCTACTCCTGTAAGTAATCATAATAGTCACTGATTTGTTTAAAAAGTGGGGGCAGAATCTTTCTTTAATCTGTTAGACCCTTTCTTCTTTGGGTGAATAAACATTTGGAAATTCACATAACTACATACCACAATTCCAGGATGGGCACAATAACTCAGCAAACCATCTAAGAATCTATCTCCTGTTGTAGTGAAAGCAATTGATATTGCTTCATAGACTCTACAAAGCACACAAAGATGCAACAAATTTAGGGGAAATTTTATTGGATGATCTTAACCAATCTCCAACAAATGCTATCTGGTTTCAGACTTTTTAGTTGAATATAGACGAAATAAACGGGAAGCAACAATCTGCCACACTTCCTTTTTTGGGTGCTAATTTATAATGATTCGCAAATCTAGCTGTCTCAGTACAGCTTTCATTTAGATTGGAAACTGTAAACTTCAGATTGATAGATAACTTTGTAATTAGTATAAGCAGTCTTTCCTCCAAGAAATATGTTCCTCTGGTTGGCATTTACGTTTGTTAACAAACCTAGATAAAATAATCGTCAGTCTCAGGGATTTGACAATCTAGTAGGGAAAAGAGACCAACCCATGACAACAAAGCAAGTGTGAAGTTGTCCCTGCCACTGGGACGCCAAGCTGGAAGGGGTAAGCTTATGCTCCCAGTGAGGGATTTGATAAGTATCAGCGTGGAGAGATGCTCCACAGGGCTCTGGCTTGAGGAGATGCTCTGTGACAAGGAGAATGACACTAACCCTAACCCTGGGACAGACCTAGATCAGGAAGGTCATCTCAGCCACGTGCTCCCAACCGTTGCCTCCAGCATCCGGGCACCTGAGCAGCCAACGGCCCCTGGGTCCCAGACCGTTGGGGTGCAAGCAGCTCGGCAGCAGCTCCTGTGAACCGCTGTGGGCGACATGATCTCCTCCAAGGTGGCACCTGGAGAGGAATCGCTGCGAGAGATGCCTTCTGAGGAATCGCTGCGAGAGGCGCCGTCTGAAGGTCAGCAGGAGTCAGCGCCATCTGACGAGGCGGGTCCTAGCTGGGCCGCAGGGCCGCCAGCGGAGCGCCTGCCGCCCCTGGGTCAGGAGGCACCTCTGCCACGTCGCTGCCGCACCAACTGCTTAGAAGCGCCCCTATCGCGCTGCTTTCAGCGCCTTGGCGCCGCGGTGGGTACGCACCCCTGGCTGTTTTTGCTTGGGCCGGTGCTGCTGACGGTCGCGCTGGGCACCGGCCTCATCTTTCTGCCCAAGGAGAAGGAGAACCTGGAGGAGCAGTACACACCGATTGGCAGCCCTGCCAAGGCCGAGCGGCGCTTCGTGCAGGGTCACTTCAGCACCAATGACACATACCGCTTCTCCGCCTCCAGAACCAGCTCTGAGGCCAACTTCGCGTCCATCCTGGTGGTGTCCCTCACCGCCTCGCTGCTGCAGCCAGGGATATTCACCGAGGTGAGCAAGCTGGATCGAGCGGTGCAGGCGCTGCAGGTGGTACAGGAAAACGGAACACAGATCCTGTACAAAGAGGTATGCGCCAAGTACAAGACTCTGTGCGTGCCACCCAACCCTCTGCTATATTCCTGGCAGCATAACTCGTCATTGGACCTGTCAAACCTCACCTTCCCTATCCATTACATGTCCAACCACCTCATCTACTTGGCGGGCTTCTTTGGGGGAAATGTCTTAGGCCAAACGACGGGAAGAAGTCAACGACTTGTGGAGTCCCGAGCAATGAGGCTGCTGTACTACCTCAAGACCGAGGACCCCGAGGACAGTGAGCGTAGCAAGGCATGGCTCACTCACTTTCTTAACCATTTTAACGACATAAAGAGCAGTCTGACTTTGGAAGAAACAGAGGTATTCTGGAGGTTACGGTTTGTAAGGGAGGCCAATAGGGGTGGGAAGCCTGGAGATGAGGTGGACCTTGAATTAAAGCTGGGTGTGCTCTCCTGTGCTTGGTATGAAAACCCATTGTAATATGGATGACGCCACAGATCATAAAGCATTGGCCTCATTCTGGTCTATACATAAATCCTGTATCAGTAAGTCTGTTTAGTAGAGAAACTGATTTTCACATTTGATGTGAGGTTTGATTTTCTAATTAAGTTACTTGGAAATTATTTCTTTTATTGAGCCCCCTCTTCAGGTTCTGTCATGCTATTTAAGAAGATAGATAACCAGTTCAGCCCTTTTCAGGTTAGTTATAAATAAGGCACCTAGCTTAGTAGTGAGGTACATGCTGTCTGTTAAAATTCTGGGCAAGCAATTCCAATATATAACCCTAGCAAAAGCAAATGTTTACTGGGAAGCCAAGTATTTCTTAAAGTGCTACTGATGCAATTAAAATATGAAAAGATACCAATCTAACAAGATTTAGAAAATGCCACAATTTCCACAGTTGTTAGTGGGGATAAGGTTTCACAGTTTTGCATAAAATTCAGTTTTGGTTTGTTTAGATTTAGGGTTAGTTTTTTTTTTTCCAATCTTAGCCAAAATGCAGAGAAATTATTAAACTTTGCGTTTTGAGGAAAGGTCAGAAAGCACACTGCAGATTTTATGTGAAGAAGCAAATCATTCCTTTTTTTACAGCATGCCCATCAACAAGCTGAAGTGTTCAGTAGTGTTTGTAACTTTTGACAGACTCTGGAATCTGGATTTATTTCCTGAGTATGTTTTTTTAATATTTATTTATTTATTGCAGGTAGTCTACTTTACATCCCTTTCAAGACAGCTGGAGTTTGAAGCAACCTCCAAGACTGTGATCCCTCTGTTCCACTTGGCATACATTTTAATCATACTGTTTGCAGTTGTATCATGCTTCAGGTAAACCTCTCTCATTTTTTACCTCTCACCTTGTAATATATTGTGATAAAACATACATGATATACAATATTCCATTGTAACAATTTTAAGTGAACAATTTAGTGATATTAATTATATCCATTATAATTTATCCACCACAACTATCTGCCTCCCAAGGTTTTTGATCACTACTAGCAGATACTCTATGTTCATTATGCAATAACCCCCTAAACCCTTCTCCCATGGTCCCAGACAAATTTTAATCTACTTTTTATTTCTGAATTTGCCTATTCTAGACTTTTCCTTTCTGCTCTTTATAGGTTACTCAGTCTAAAACCAGAATAGACTAAGATATTTCTGTTATCTTTGATTTTTTCCCTAGTTTTACAGATTTCAAATTATTTGACTTTTTCTTTTTTAAAGCAGGTATCTATTGTCATATATTTGCCTTGCCACTTCATTCCACAAGTTACAATATTGTTTTACTTTTCTGTCACTTGATAGAAAACCATGACCAAAAGAAACTTAAAGAAGAAAGAGTTGTTTTGGCTTATGTTTCTCAAGGGATACAATTTATCAAGGAGCAGGGAGCTGGCTGATCACATTTCATCCACACATAGGAAACAGAAAGACAACAGGAAGTGGTGAGGCTATAAACACTCAAAGCTGGTCCTCAGTGATGTGCTTTCTCTAGAAAGGCTCTCCTAAAGGTTCCATAACTTCCTCAAACAGTACCACCAAATGGGGAGCAAGTGTTCAAACACATAAACCTATGAGGGAAATTTCTCATTCAAACTGACACTTTCTGCCCTGGTCTCTATAAGCTCACCAGTTCTAGTTGGTCTGACCCTGTCTTCTCATCACTGTAAATATGGTGCAAGACATACACACATAAAATAAAAAAATATAAATTAAAAAAAATTTTTTTAAGTCCCCATAGTTTTAAGTTTTAGCACTGTTCAAAAGTCCAAATCCTCTTCTGAGATTCTAGGCAATTTCTTAACTGTGATTTCCTGTTTAAAAAAATAAAACAAATTATATATCCCTTAGAAAATGGAACAAAATATATATTACCCTTCCAAAATGAAAGTGTGGGAGCATAGTAAGGAAATATTAGAAGAAATCAAGACTGAAACCCAGCAGGGCAAATACAAAATTTTGTAGCTCCATGTCTGATATCTGGGACTTCAGTTTCAAAGGGCTTAGATGGCTCAGTCCTTCCAGCTTTGCTGCCAGCAATATCTCTCCCTTGGGCTGGTTCCATTCCCTGTATTCAGTTCTCCTTGATACGTGTCTCACAGTTTTGACATCTCCAACATCTTGAGGTCTCAACCACAATCTGGGCTTCACTTTTACAAGCTTCACACAACAACCTTTCAAGGCCTCTGACATTGGCATACATTGCTTGGCCTCAGTGGCTCTTTGACAGTGTGGACGAAGAATCAATGACTTCCTCAATTTTGTATCTTGTCTTCAAAACTAGTACTATGTAGACAACACTGTGAAGTTCAGCTGCCAGCTTGAGATGGGCCCATGCATGTTTGCTTGCTTTGTTTCTTTTTCCAATCCTGAGTTGCTTGCAAGTCTATTGTGTACCACAAACCTTACTCTCTGTTGATGAAAACTTTTTACGTTTTTTCATCTAAAATTTTCCTTTGAATATTATTATTGTTTAATTTCATATATATGTGTGTGTGTGTTGCCTGCATGTATGTCTATGTGCTGTGTACATGCTTGGTACTCATGGAGGACAGAAGACATTGGCAGATGCCCTGGAACTAGAGTTATGGATAGTTGTGAGCCACTATGTGGGTGCTGGGAACAAAACTCTGGTCCCCTGGAAGAACAGCCAGTGCTCTTAAATGCTGAACCATTTCTCCAGCAACCCTTTAAGAAGTTTGCTGAGGTCTGAAAAGCTAAGTCCTTCACTATGGCTTTTCTTGAAGATTATTCTGTGGCATTTTCTATTTTCCTGCATATTTAGTTATACACTCAGTAGGTGACGAAGTTTTCAGCCCTGTTTTAATTTTCTGGAACCACTATGATTATATATTTTCTACTGCATCCAAACAACATTGTCAGCTGAAACATCATTTGTTGCTATTGTATGACATACTTTTCTTGGGAAGACACAACACACACACACACACACACACACACACACACACACACACACACATCTACTCACCCCTTACCCCAGAAAGGGAGCTCATGATAGATCAAAGTAATGATTGAAGCAGAGTTAAATTTGAGGAACCAATGAGTTTTTAATGGGGTTACTAAGAGGAGTATGGGTAATGGGCTACTTACAGGACTAGGGGTGACTTAAAAAGAGCAGCTGGATCATCAGAAAGCACAAGTTAACATGGATGATAACTCATGAAAACTGCATCCCTAGAACTCTGCACAATTTGCAAGGATCTTTCTGTGGCTTGGCTGGTCAGTTTCCTCTCCTAGCAGGTCTATGAGAATTTTACAAGCTTTTGCTTTCCCAGATGTTTGTGTTTGGAGTCTCTTCCTCGTTCCTGGAATGGGAATAGGTAAAGAAATCTTTGCATATTTGAATGTGATCTTTCCTCTCTTCTGTCTTAGAATCATTGGTTTGTGTTCCTAGTTGTCATCCTCACATGTAGGGTCCTAACTTGTTTTCTTTTCCCTATAATGTATTTGGAAGTATAAGATATCAAGCATTGTTTTGAAGAAGTTTCTAGCAAGTAAAGTCTAAAATCTAAAGTATATTGCCAACATTTTAAAATGTACTGTTGGGGGCCGAGAGATGGTTTAAGAGAATTTTTTTTGTTCTTTCAGAGAACCCAAGTTCAGTTCCCAGCACTCACTTGGTGGCTTATAATAAGGCATCGTCTTCTGACTTCTGTGGGAACCAGGCATGGACACCATGCACATACAGATATGCAGGCAAAACAAACATACACATAGAAGAAAATGAATCTTAAAAATTTTNAAAATGTGCTGTGGCCAGTGGGGTGATAAAGTGTTGTATTATACTTTAAACTTGTATTTATCTCATTTTCTGTTGTTCTGACAAGGAAATAGGTTGGTCATTTAAAATGTGTTGTGGTTCAATTCTTTTCTTTCTTTTTCCAAATTATCAACCTTTCTATAGAGCCCACATCACTAAGTAGATAAGAACCATGAAAATCATTTAAAACAATGTTTCCATACTTTTAGCACAGTATTCACTGGATAATTTGAAATTGCAGACTACTTATACCATGTTCGTGTCTAGTTGAAGTCAGGTTGAATGGACACAGAATTGAATACATGCTCCATTTTATGCACAGCTTGCCCTTGGCTGTGCTTTGGATGTGGTTTTAGTGAGTCCTGGTTCATGTATTGGAAACTTGATTTTCAGCATTGTGATATTGGGAGATAGTGAGACCTTTAAGAAGTAGAGACTTACGAACAGTGATAGGTCACTGGGGATGCTGTCTGCAGAAAGCACTGACATGGTTCTCATTAGTTCCTGTAACAGAAAGTTGTTATGGAAACAGCAGGCCTTGCTCCTAAATCTATTTTCTTATCTTTCCTTTTGTTTTTTTCTTCTCTCTCTCTCTCATGCATTCCCACCACAATGACATGTACCATGTTATAACACAGTGAGAGGAGCCCTTGCAAAGATGCTCTTGGACCTTTAGAATTGTGGACTGAATCAATGTTTTTCTTTTTATAAAGTATAAAGCCTCCAGTATTTTGCCATAGCAACAGAAGATGAACCAAGCCACCATCTATTACCTACTGTATTTCATTCATGCGCTTATGAAAGTCAGAGCAGAGTTACCCATTTGCAGTGCTTAGCAAATTTCTATTCTGAAATGCTAGCCAGTGGATTGGTGCTTGGATAGTTATATAATAATCACCCAGGAATGTTTATAGATTCCCAACTTTATTGTCTCCTCTATTTTTTGTAAGTTGTTAATGTAATAGTGCCTGTTAGTTTAAGGTCTCCAGAAAACAGATATGGAAATTATCATCCCAGAAGCTTCTGCTGCTGTGGGATGTCTTTCTGTAAGCTATGTTGTTCCCATTGGTTAATTAATAAGTTGATTTGGCCTATGGCAAGGCAGCTTAGAGGCAGGTGGGAAATCTGAGAGAGACAGGAAAGAGAAAGGCAGAGCTGAGGAGACACCATCCCGCCGTCCAGGGAGCAGCATGTAATGGCACACAGGTAAAGCCACAGAACACATGGTGACATATAGATTAATAGAAATGGACTGAGTTTAGTTATAAGAATTAGCTAGCAAGAAAATTGATCCATGGGCCATGGTCATGCAATTTATAATAGATATAATAAGCCTCTGTGTGTTTACTTGGGTCTGAGTGGCTGCAGGACCNGGTGGGACATAGGAAAACTTTCAGCTACATTTGGCTGCCCAATGTATTGGCTCAACTTTCCACCTAAAACTTGGGAGAACTTAAAAAAAAAAAGAATTCTAAAACGGAGCTAAAAACAACTTCTTAAATGTGTCACTCAGGCAAGCCATGAGCTACACTATGGTAGGTTCATGGTGTCTGGGCTTGAGCTAAGCAGATTCCTACTTCATGTCTCATGCGGGCTGAGGTATAGAGATACCAAGGTACAGAGATGCCACAGCATTTGGGCTTGAGCACAGCATGGCAGATTCCCGCCGCAGTACACAGAAGTGTCTCCAAGCATGCAGCACGCTGTATGGAAGATTTAGCTTTTGCTAGTACAGACCAAAAAAACCAAAACAAACAAAAAAAAAAAAAAAAGGTTTCTGGGCTACACACTCCTTGATAGAGGCATAGACCCACTGCCTCCCAGAGTCGGTGGAGAACATGGCTCCTAGAGCTGGCAGTGAATTACCTCCACCATATTGGGAAGCTGAGGTGGGCAGAGTCAGCAGCCAAGGCTTCTGTCCTAGCCACACTGCAGTTTAAAACAATAGATACACAATAAACAGATTCAGATGGAATAAACCTCTAAATTGTTTACATTATACATAAAAATGTACGTAGGCTTGGAAGAGAGAGGAAAAGGAGGATAGACAGTTATATAAAGAAATAGATAATTTTAAAAAATAAAGTCTTTAAAGAGACAGTAAAAGTAATGTAAAAGTTAAACCATGTAAAGATGAAAATTACACAAAGAATCTGGCTGCTGTATATTATTATATTGTCTTTGGGATTTTTAACTGGAGAGAGACATTTGATTATAAAAGCTGCTGAATTAAACCAATATATTTTAAAGATATCTTCAAAATTTTTATCTAAGGATACGTTGCTTTGGAAAAGAGGTTCTGCTTTTGTTTCTACAGAAAATGAAAACCCATGGATTGCTTCCAGGCTAATATGGTTTGATCAGCCAAGACCTCCTGAAAGGTCTCCGATTACACCATGGCCCAGATGATCCAACATCCCAAAACAGCTTCAAGGCAACTGGCTCAGACAATGCAGCCTCACAGATGACTCCAGTCAGGACTTGACCATAATTCTTAATTTTCTCAGGATCCCCATAAGATTACCAATGCCCTCAATCAGCTGGAAGTAGTAGGAGAAACTACGCCCAAATTCCCAAAATATTGTTTATAAATGTTTATTTTTGTTTAAAGCAGGTTGATTATAAACGCAATCTCTGTCCAGGCAGGCAGCTGTCTCTGTTATTTCCAGAATTTTGGAAGTTGCTTACAATGCATTTCCTGTTTACTTAGGTAATATTATATCCTTCTGGGGTTTTTGATGTAGTTGAAGACTAGATAGTTATAATTTTCCTTGGTTATGATAAGTTAGATATGAAACCTTAGACTCACAAATATAGAATAAATAGAATATTTTCTTTGAATTTGCCAAATATAAATAGACTAGATATTGTAACTGTAATTCTTGCTTGATAACTGTTTTGTTATATGTAATTTTACTAGGTTAAAGTTAAAACCTTCCTTTTTGATTAGACACAAAAAGGGAAGTGCTGTGGGATGTCTTTCTGTAAGCTGTGAATGTATGTTGTTCCCATTGGTTAATAAATAAGCTGATTTGGCCTATGGCAAGGCAGCTTAGAGACAGGTGGGAAATCCAAGAGAGACAGGAAAGAGAAAGGCAGAGCTGAGGAGACACCATCCCGCCGTCCAGGGAGCAGCATGTAATGGCACACAGGTAAAGCCACAGAACATGTGGTGACATAGATTAATAGAAATGGACTGAGTTTAATTATAAGAGCTAGCTAGCAAGAAAATTGATCCATGGGCCATGGTCATGCAATTTATAATTGATATAAGCCTCTGTGTGTTTACTTGGGTCTGAGCAGCTGCAGGACTGGGGGGGACACAGGAAAACTTCCAGTTACATTCTGCCTTGGTGTCTAAGTCAACAACCAATTAGTAGGATTTCAATATGGAAGCTACCATTACAAGTTCTTATTTTTCCCTCTAAATTTACAGGTTGGACTGTGTAAGAAACAAAATGTTGGTAGCAGTCTTTGGAGTGTTTTCTGTTGCCATGTCAGTGGTGAGTGGCTTTGGCCTGATGCTGCACATAGGAGTCCCATTTGTGATCATAGTTGCAAATTCACCATTTCTTATTCTTGGTGAGTAAAANAAAATATGAAGTTGTGTAAAGATGAATCTTAAATGGTCTTATTAATAAAAAACTTAGTGCCAGCTATTGGGATAAATTCTGAATAATCAGAGAGCCAGAACAAGCCACAGCCAACCTCACCTTGTCAACTCCTCAGCTGATCTTGTTTCCTCAGACTGCAGGCTTCTGAGTCCTCTCCCGAATGAATCTCAGCTCAACTGTTGCTCAAAGCCTGAAAGCTTAAGAGGTCTCTAGTTTGTGGTTCTCACGTCTTATATACTTCTCTGCTTCCTGCCATTACTTCCTGGGATTAAAGGCATGTATCTTTCCTAAGCAAGACATAGATCTCAAGTCCTGGGATTAAAGGTGTGTACCAGCATGCCTGGCTCTGTTTCCAGTGTGGCCTTGAACTCACAGAGATCTGGATGGATCTCTGCCTCTGGAATGCTAGGATTAAAGGCATATGTGCCAACATTTTCTAGCCTCTATGACTATCTAGTGGCTGTTCTGTTCTCTGATCCCAGATAAGTTTATTAGGGTACACAATATTTGGGGGACAAAATATAATCACAAAGTTGTGTTGAGTCTGTAGATGTGTGCAGTAGATAAGGGAATGCATTTGTGTAGGAGGCTTAAGCAACAAGAACAAAAAAATTGAACTGTCTTCATAGTTGGAAAAATATAGTATCCCAGACAAATAAAAGAAAGGAACATGGGCTTTAGTTCAAACTGAAAATACAAGAAGAAATATATCTGTCTCTTATACACATCTAGATGTGTATAAGAGACAGAGATAAGGGAATGCATTTGTGTAGGAGGCTTAAGCAACAAGAACAAAAAAATTGAACTGTCTTCATAGTTGGAAAAATATAGTATCCCAGACAAATAAAAGAAAGGAACATGGGCTTTAGTTCAAACTGAAAATACAANAAGAAATATATTGTATCAAGGGATATATACTAAACTAAAAATTTTTTTCTAGATTAATCAGAACTAGCAAGACCATTTTGGAATGTTGTGTGTAAATGAACACTCAAGACTCCGCTGTAGGAAAAGTGTAAATTGGTTTGCATTCTCCAATATTGCTTTCAATATTTTCTTATTCTAAAACACACCAAAATAAACCCATTTGTCCTACTTATGATCAATTATNTTTATCAGATATTATAGAAGTGAAATTGTTGGTCTATAGTTCTTTGCTATAAACTTGGAGAATGCAAACCAATTTACAACACACAAATCTAGTGTCCCTCCCTGGTGGTTTGTATTTGACACATAGCATGCAGTGAACAGAATGTTTCATCAGTCCTGAGATGAGAAAGTTGTGCAAAAATGAATCTTTGGAATCCTTGCTATGGTGCCATTTCATTGTTGGCTTGAAACAGAACTGAAGAATGTTTGAGAGCTTTGAAATTAATGTAAAAAAAATGAGGACAGCAAAGCAAGGAGACTAGACAGTCACCCTGCTGCCACTGAATTCCACTTCCCTCCAACATCAGACTGCAGTTGAGACCACTTATATTCACGTATGCTTTTGTTTCCATATGTATTTAACAACAGGTCTTGGGAACGCAATGCTGTAANCTTCTTTTTCATAGGTTACAAGTTAAGGTTAAGAGATCCCATATCAATATGNCATTTGTCAAATCAAACGTTAAAAAATTGAAACCATATTTGGCCTTTAAAAAAAGACAAATATAGCCGGGCGGTGGTGGCGCACACCTTTAATCCCAGTACTCGGGAGGCAGAAGCAGGCGGATCTCTGTGAGTTCAAGGCCAGCCTGGGCTACTGAGTGAGTTCCAGGAAAAGGCGCAAAGCTACACAGAGAAACCCTGTCTCGAAA
>LZPO01108053.1:99388-113024 GCA_001675575.1 Neotoma lepida | reverse complement strand
ATATAATGAATTAAATGAAAATTTCTAGTTATAAGTCAAGATACATGCAATGGATAATTACATGGATATAGTTGTATAGAACAAATTCTAGATGAATTTTTTAAATGTGTTTTCAGGGTTATCCTTGGGAGGGTGATTATAGTTTTTTTGTATTGCTGTTTTTAGAATTTATTTTGCAGTAAGTATATATGTCAAACTATGCAATTTGAAAGAAATCAGTTTTTTTCCCTGTAGACAGTAGATGGATTTATATTGCACTTCAGTTTAGCCTTGCTCTTCAGAGTATACCTTCATGTTCATACATTCAGTCACTGTGCCCACAGTCATTAATAACTATAGGGAAACATATTGTAAGCCAGTCTGTATTCACTGTATTTATACAGTCTGCATCCACAGGAGTGTATGTATAGATTTGTATATAGGATTACAGCAACTTAAGAACTGTGAGGAGAATTTCTGAACAAATTTCTATAAGTAATAAAATCAGTTTTTTAAGCACCCAAGAGATACCAGTGCATTCTATTCTTGGTTCTCAGTGCCTCTGATTGTTTCCTTTGTTCAGCTAGAGTCTTCAGCTGCTAGTCATGGGGTGCTACCATACAGTCTATGACAGTCTCTCTAGCTTTGTGCAAATTTTGGATCTTTCTACCTAATCATGTCCATGAATATCTGAACTACAGGCTTATAATTACCAGTATTCTCTTAACCTTAACTTGTAACCTATGAAAAAGAAGTTTACAGCATTGCGTTCCCAAGACCTGTTGTTAAATACATATGGAAACAAAAGCATACGTGAATATAAGTGGTCTCAACTGCAGTCTGATGTTGGAGGGAAGTGGAATTCAGTGGCAGCAGGGTGACTGTCTAGTCTCCTTGCTTTGCTGTCCTCATTTTTTTTACATTAATTTCAAAGCTCTCAAACATTCTTCAGTTCTGTTTCAAGCCAACAATGAAATGGCACCATAGCAAGGATTCCAAAGATTCATTTTTGCACAACTTTCTCATCTCAGGACTGATGAAACATTCTGTTCACTGCATGCTATGTGTCAAATACAAACCACCAGGGAGGGACACTAGATTTGTGTGTTTGCCTGGAAGTAAATCTATAAAGTGGGTGCTATAATAAAAATGGCACAACTTGGATTGCCTTACACTACTTGCAAACACACTTGCCAACTCCTATTTCAAGCAACAGAATGTTTGATTAGTTGAAATGGCTCATGGGATCAAAGATAGATTGCTGATGCTGTTTCAAATGGCATGCTGTCAGGTAGATGTCCTCATTTTATCACAGAGACACCATGGGTAAACACTNGAGAGTATGCTGTGTACTAAAAACATAGGTATGTATAAAGCTAAGATTTATTACAGAGGAAGGAGTGACAAGTTCTGCTATAAATTCAGAGAAAGACTGAGAAGATGGTGTTTAAGCAGAGATTTGCAAAACAAGCAATGGAAAATGCTCAGTTATTTTAATATTTAATGTTTGTTTTTTTATTTTTTATTTTTTTGGTTTTTTGAGACAGGGTTTGTCTGTGTAGCTTTGGCGCCTTTCCTGGTACTCACTCAGTAGCCCAGGCTGGCCTCAAACTCACAGAGATCCACCTGCCTCTTAATGTTTATTAATATAGGAAGATCTGTTCTTTTGTTACAGGTGTTGGCGTTGATGACATGTTTATCATGATTTCTGCCTGGCAGAAGACCAACCTCACAGAAAGCATAAGACAACGACTATCTAGTTCATATTCAAAGGTGGCAGTGTCCATTACAATCACCACAATCACCAATGTCCTTGCTTTCTATACAGGAATCACCAGCTCTTTTAGATCTGTACAGTATTTTTGCATNTATACAGGAACAACTCTGCTCTTTTGTTATTTTTTTAGTGTCACCTGTTTTGGAGCAATTATGGCTCTGGATGGTAAAAGAGAAGTTGTGTGCTACAACTGGCTGGAAAAGCCAGACCAAAAATATGCCTCATTAAAAAAATCCTGCTGTCTCCCGTTTGGTTTATCCTCAGATGAACGTGGAGAAGATAAGCACCCAATGAATTTGTTCTTTAGAGACTATTTTGGTCCTTTCCTCATAACTGCCAAAGCCAAGTTTTTTGTAGTGTTGATATACATTTTCTACATCATAAGCAGTATATATGGATGCTTCCAAGTGCAGGAAGGGTTAGATCTCCGGAACCTGGCAAGTGATGATTCTTACATCACACCATATTTTAATGTTGAGGAAGATTATTTTTCAGATTATGGTCCAAGGGTTATGGTCATTGTTACTAAAAGTGTTAACTACTGGGATGGTGATGTAAGACAGAAATTGGACAAATGTATGATAAAATTTGAAGAAAATGAATTTGTAGATAAAAATCTCACAGAATTTTGGTTGGGAGCATATATTCAATATATGAATAATAGTGGAAATGATCCCAATGACAAGAACACCTTTATGAATAATATTTCAGGTTTTTTAAAAATTTCCCCCATTTTTACATATGATATTAATATTTCCTCATCAAATGAGATCACTTCTTCTCGAGGCTTCATCCAGACTATAGGGGTTTCTTCCTCAACCAATAAGAAGAGAATGTTACTACAGTTACGAGGCATAGCTGAAAACTGTGAAGTTCCCTTAATGGTGTATAACCAGGCATTCATATATTTTGATCAGTATGCTGCAATAATAGAGAACACTGTTCGAAATGTCATGGTTGCATCGACAGCTATGCTCATTGTTTCCTTATTGTTAATTCCTCATCCAGTGTGCTCCTTGTGGGTTACTTTTGCTATTGCTTCTGTGATTGTGGGAGTGACAGGTTTCATGGCATTCTGGAATGTTAATCTTGATTCCATATCCATGATTAATCTTGTTATTTGTATAGGGTTTTCTTTTGATTTTTCTGCACACATCTCCTATGCATTTGTTTCCAGCTCTGAGACCTCAGTAAACAAAAAGTCAATTGAGGCCTTATATATGTTAGGCTATCCAGTGTTGCAAAGTGCAATTTCAACAATAATAGGGGTGTGTGTTTTATCTGCAGCTAAAGCTTACATCTTCCGGACATTTTTTAAGATTATGTTTCTTGTTATGTTTTTTGGGGCTGCTCATGGCCTAATTTTTATTCCAGTATTCTTAACCTTTTTTTGAAAGTTTGAATACACAGTAACAAATAACCCTAACCAGTTATAGAATTCCTAATGACCTGAATCTAGTATGATTGCAAAATGTACTAATTAAGACTAGTCAATAGAAAAAGAAAGAGATGACATTAGAAGGGGCATTGTGGGGTAAGAAGAATCAAGGGTAGGGGTGAGAGGGAAGGAAGGGTAATGTGGGATATAAACAAATATAAAGCACATTGTATACATGTATGAAAATGTCTCAATAGAAACCATTAGTTTGTCCAATTGGTATATACTAATAAAATATGAATTATTAATGTATAACTGAAAACAGATATAAAGTGTTAACACTTTAGAGATGTTTCCTTNGCTTTGAAGTCCCATATTACAATGTTCTTTAACATATTCTGAGAAAAATTAAAATATCTTTACCAAATTCAGAAAAGTGTTATCATCTTTATTCTAATGTCTGCAATAAGTCTTAGTTATTTTTCTATTGCTGTGATAAAGATCATGACCAAAATAAACTTTGGGAGGAAAAGGTTTTTTTCAGTTTATATCTTACAGTCCATAATGAAGGGAAATCAGGACAGGAACCAGGAACTGAGGCAGAGACTGTTGGAAAAATGCAACTTACTGGACTGCTCCTCATGGCTTGCTCAGCCTGCTTTCTTACATACCCTAGGACACCTTGCCAGGGATGGCACTACCTACAATTGACTGGACCCAGGAAGGAACTATAAGATAGGTGCTGAGGGTACTGAGCTACCAAAGACAAGATATCTCTCTCTCTCTCTCTCTCTCTCAAGACAATTTTTCTGTGTAGTTTTGGCTGCCCTAGAACTCACTCTGTACGACAGACTGACCTTGAGAGATCTGCCTGCCTCTGCCTCCTGAGTACTGGTATTAAAGGTGTACGCTAACCCTGCCACCTCTATCATAAAACTATTTAGGAACAGATATAGTTTTTTGAAGGAGATAGTATTCAACTAAGGATATGGTGAAGTTAAATCGAGTAAAGCATCCAACCCCAAATTTAAGATGTCCATGTTCAGGCTCAGACCTACTTGGTTTGAAATACCTNTCTAGTACTGTCCATCTGACTTGCTTGTCATTGTGTTTCTAGTGCAGACACAGGATGTGCTTAAAGGACTTAAAAGTACCTGGCCAGAAATCATATGACTAGTTACAGTGAAAATGGGCAAATATCTTAGTAAGAAACAATGAGTGCAGGAGGTGGATGTGTGTAGAGCGAATCTTAAACGGTCTTATTAATTGAAAACACCAGGCCAGGTATTGAGGTAAATTCTGAATGATCAGAGAGACAGAACAAGCCACAGCCAACCTCACCTCGCCAACTCCTCAGCTGATCTTGTTTCCTGCAGGCTTCTGAGTCCTCTCCCGAATGAATCTCAGCTCCACTCCTGTCTCTTATACACATCTAGATGTGTATAAGAGACAGGTATATACCTTTCTGCTTCCTGTCACTACTTTCTGGGATTAAAGGCATGTGTCTTTCTCAAGCAAAGACATGAGATCTCAGGTACTGGAATTAAAGGTGTGTGCCACCATGCCTGGCTGTTTCCAGTGTGGCCTTGAACTCACAGAGATCTGGATGGATCTCTGCCTCGGGAATGCTAGGATTAAAGGCATGTGCTACCACTGCCTAACCTCTATGTTTAATCTAGTGGCTGTTCTGTTCTCTGACCCAAATAAGTTTTATTAGGGTACACAATATTTTGGGGGACATAATATAATCACCACAGATGTGAGAATGAGATAGGAAAGGTCCTGTTGCGCCAGGCCAAAATGGGAAGAACAGGGATGGTTCTGGAAACTAGACATTTGATTCAGGAAGATTATCACCACCCATTATTACCATCCCAGCAATGCCTTTTATCCAGCTATTGATCTCCACTTTAAGTTGAGGGTCAGAGGCCAGGGAACTCTTTGATTACATCTACTTAGGTCATTCTGGGAACAGTGGATAAAGGGATCTAGAAGAGAAAAGACATCCAGCATACAAAACTTCATAAAACATCCCTTTAAAATGGTTTGTATTAGGTTGGAAATATAGCTCAGTGCTCCAGTTTTTGCCTGACATGTACAGATCCCTTGGTTCAATCCCCAGCACTATAAAAATAATTTCTAAAATAAGTGTTTTGTATTGATTTTTACATTTTACAGTCAGATCTTTCCATTTTGGCAAATGCAAGTAGTTGTGTAACCACTACCTCCTTCAAGCTGTAGAACTAACTGAGACACCTCTTATACCAGCACTTTGGAGAGAGATGCAGGAGCTAAAGCCAAGCCTGGGCTACACAAGACTTTGTATTTAAAAAACAAAACTGAAAATATAGAGAACAGACCCAGCACCCCCAAACACAGTGATGTGCCNGCAAGTACTTCTTTGTCTCCCTTGATGAGGTGATTATTTAAATATAACCATCTGTCTTTTGTTTGTGTGGCCCCTTTATTCAAGAGTTTGCCTCATTCCTCTGGTTGGTAACAGATATGATCAGAGGGTGTCAAAAACAAAATATGTTCTGTAGATCCAGTGGAGCTGGAGGCTCCGGGCTACTGAGTCAGCCCTGTCATTGCCTCTATGGTTATTCTCTATCCATAAAGTTTGCTTGTCTCAAATGTCACATGGATGGAATTATGTGTAATGTTGGATATAGCTTCTTTGGCAATGCATAGTTAACTTGATATTTGTCATATCTATAAGTTAGAGGTTTAATTGTTGAGTGTATTTCCATCATATGGATATACTACACCTTGTTTTTTGCATTCTCTGTTGGAAGATGTTTAAGCAGTTATAAATAAAGCCCCTTGCCAGTTTTATACATTTTATATGGTTTTTATGTTAACGTATTTCTGTACTCTCAGATATGTGTGAAATGAACTATCTTATGCATCCCCTGATAATCCATGTGTTAAAGGCTTGTATCCAGCCTTGGGAGGTAATGGAAACTTCTGAGAAGTACAGCCTAGCAAAAATATCTTAGATTATTGGATATATGCTTTTTAGGGGGCATTATGAGGCCTTGATTTCTTTTNTTGTTCCTGACCATGATGTGAACAGGTCTCCTCTGCCAGACATGTCTGCCATGATGTGCTGTGCTGACCCAGGCCCCAAAACATTAGGGCCAACTGAATCTCTTAGCTAGGTGTTCTACTGCTATGAAAAAACAACTTGGGAGAGCAAAGGATTTATTTCAGCCTATAGTTCCATGTCACAGTCTATCACTGATGGAAGTCAGGGCAGGAACTCAAGCAGGGCAGGAACCTAGAGGCAGGAGCTGATGTAGAAGCCATGGAGAGAGCTGCTTACTGGTTTGTTTGCCACGGCTTTTTCATACTGCTTTTTTATATCAGCCAAGACCACCCACTCAGGGGTGTCAGCACCCACAATGGGGTGGGCCCTTCCCCATCAATCACTAATTAAGAAAATTAATAGGTTTTCTGTAGCACAATAATAGCACAATAATGCCAATGCAGTAAGCAAGATCAAGCTGAAAAGTAAAAACAGTTTTTGTTCATTTGTTTTGAGCAAAGCAACTCCCAGGTGAGTTCTTCAGTCCCAGAGACCAAGGCTGGAGAAGTCATATGCCTGAACTAAAGCAGGGAGCTTCTATAGGTTGTAGATGAGGGGTGATGATTTGTCTGCCACAAGTATACCCAAGTATAGTCAAAAGCTAAATGCTTTAGGTGGGGACTTGGGCAGCTGGCAACTTCAGAGGAGGAAGCTGCAATAGACACCAATAATGTGGAACTGGGATTTTTGGTGCCTTATGTTCAGATATTCTCTGAGTTGGTAGGGTTTGGAGAGAGAGAGAGGGATGGGGTTTTCTGGATCATGCAGGGGCGAGTTGGAGGTTCCAACTGAACATCCTGACCTTTTTGGATATATGGGTGCTGATTCAAATCTGGCTATTTCCTGTTGGCATGGGGCAATGTGGAGAAGGGGAGTTAGGAGTCAATGTGCTCGTGCTGAGTAGGAGGTATGGGTGAAGAAGCATTTGGTTAACTGCCACCCTGGAGACCTCATGAATCCATTCCTGGAGGAAGTAGAGAAGGCAAGTTGCTAGGAGAAAAAAATAGGTTATTACCACCAGCCCTATTAATGGGGCTAGCCATAGGAAGAGTGAAGATTGACAGAAAGAATGGAACAGAGATGTGCCCTGGCTGTACTGACAAAGTCCTTCAGACAATTTGTGGAATGACTCAATATTAGTTTCCACCAGGCCTGATTCATTGATACAGTAGCAGCACTCTTTCCCCAGGAATATGCAGGTGTCTGTAAAACAGCTGGAACAGATTTACACCTTGGTGTCATAGCAAAGGCTATGGCCTTGGGTTAAAAACCATGAACATTTAGAGGGAAAAAATATAGCCCAGAGGACAAAAGAGAAAAGGTGAATGAGCAAGACACAAGAGCAGATAGGCTTGACCATCATGGCCCTTCATTGGGACATCCTGAAAAACCAGGGAGTGGAGGGTCCCAGTTGCTGGACAGATCATTCATCCTGGGTAGGTGCCTACTTGAGCCTGGAGAGGTGGTACCAGCACTGATGTTCCAGGAGCTTGGCAGCTGAAGGGGTAGTGAGGATCACAATGTAGGGTCCTCTCCACTGGGACTCTAGAGACCTAGGAAAAAACTGCTTGAGGAGTATCCAACCCCTTGGGGAGAGTGGGGCAGGCTCAGGAGCAGTTGGATTTGTTGGCATGGGGGCAGGGAGATAGCTGTCAGCATGTGAACTGAGAAAGGACCTTAGGAGGGAAAGGTAGGGTAGGTACCTGGCCAATGTAGGCGTCTGCATCAGGAGGCAGTGGTTGAGGAGGAATGGCCTTCCATAAAGAACCTCAAAAGGGCTTAGGCCTGTAGGAGAGTGTGGAGTGGCCTGGAGGCAGGTAAGGGCAATGAGGAGGAGGGAGAGCCAAGACAACCTGAGTTCAATAGAGAACTTATTTGATGAATCTGTTGGCCCTCTCAACCTTTCCTGAGGATTGTGTGCAGTAGGGGATGTGGAGTTTCCAGGAGATTTTGAGCACTTCAGACATGAGCTTAATGACCCTAGAAGTGAAATCTGGGCCATTGTCCATTTGGATGGTCTGTGGTATGCCAAACCAAANGATGATGTGTTCAAGGAGTACCTGAGCCATATCTTCTGTTTCCCTGGAGGTAAGGAATGTCTCTATCTATCCTGTAGATAAGGATAAGAGTTTGGAGATAGCAGAGCATTTTATGAATGGGCCGGCATGTGGGTGAAGTCAACCTGCCAGTCCTCACTCAGTTGGTGTCCTCGGAGCTGGTGCAAGGGCTGGCATATCTGGAGGGCCCCCTGTGGGTTGGCCATGGCACACATCTGACAGGAGGAGTGGACCTGTAAAATACAGGCTCAAAGATGGGTGGTATCAAAGAGGGGCTCTAAAAAGTGAAATGAAGTCTTGAGGTCTATACNTAAGGTTTGGTTGATGTCTGAAATGATGGAGAGTGCTTGATCCAAGGGGAGGATGAGGTAGTTATTTAAGTATAACCATATCTCTTTTGTATATGGGGCCNCTTTATTCAGGAGTTTGTCCCTCTCTTCTGGTTGGTAACAGGGCTGATAGGAGGGTGTCAGAAACAAAATATGCCCTGTAGATCCAGTGGAGCTGGAGGCCAGTCTCCAGGCTACTGAGTCAGCCCTGGCATTGTCTAAGGCTACTGGGTCCTTGGAGGACTGATGTCCCTGGCAGTGGATTATGGCTACCTCTGCAGGGAGCTGGAGGGCCTCCAAGAGCTTGGCTTTAAGGGGTCCATTGACAATGGGAGTGCCCTTGGTATTGAGAAAGCACCTTTCCTTCCGAAGGACAGAATGGGTATGAGCTATTAAAAAGGCATATTTAGAGTTGGTNTAGATGTTATCCTGTTGATCCTTAACTATTTGGAGCACTCTAGTCAAGGCTATTAATTCAGTCTTTTGTGAAGAGGTCCCCACCAGCAGATGGGTTGCTTCAATCGTTTTAGTGATTGAACTGCATAAGCTGCCTGGCAGTTTCCTAATCTGTCTATAAGAGATCTTCCATCAACAAAGAAGGTGAGTTGAGGGTCTGTGAGGGGTTGGTCTAGGAGACCAGGCCAGGGTGAGCATAAGGCTTCCATAGCCTCTGGGCAGGAGTGGGAGGGGATATCAGAAAGGGAAGGGACAGGGAGGAGATTTCAGGGTTTAGGGTAGGGCTGGAGACCAAGATAATTTGAGGGTTTTCCAAAAACAGTAAATGAAAGGCCTGGACCCATGAGAGCCCAAAGAGGGAAAGATAAGAATGACTCAGAAGGTCCAAGAGGCAGTGAGTGGAGTATACAGCAATTGGCTGAAACAGGGTGATCTTGTGNGCCTCCTGGGTAAGTTTGGCTACCACTGCTAGGGCTCTCAAAACTGGCTGCCATCCACATACGTTGGGATCTTGGGAGGAAAAGAGGGGGTCCCATCCACCCCNGTGACAGAAATTGGTGAGGGAACTATGGGGCCCAAGTGAGAGGTCAAGACAGAAAAGGTAGCCCCCATGTCCACCAGGAAGGTGATGGACTTACCCACTACCTGAAGCATTACTTTGGGCTTGGCAAGGGTGATAGGAGTCTCCAAGTCTGGGTGCCGTCAGTCCTCTGCCAGGCCAAGGAGCTCAAAGGCTGAAAGAGTCTGTACTGGTGGGGCTGGACCTCCATGGCATGACATAGAGGATGAGCCCTCATGGGGATATTACAACTTCCAGTGGCCAGGCTGCCACTGGAAGGCATGGCTTTGTTGGTGNCCGAGGGTTGGGACAGCATCAGGACTAGTGGCCTTTCTGGCCACATTTGAAGTAGTCCCTTAGTGGAGTTGACTTTGCCTGGGCCCGGCAGGATGGAACCTCGTGGACTTCCCCTGTTCCCTCTNCAGGAATGCCAATGGCCTCAGGACAGCTGCCAAGGCATGAGTTTGTAGCATAGCCTTCTGTTGCAGCTGAGCCTGCCAGAAAAACTCAGCTTCCTCCTCTCTTAGGTGTTAAAAAACCTTAAAAGCCATTTTCACCAATTTCTCTATGGGGGTTTGAGGACCATCCTCAGCTTTTTTTAGTTTCTTTCTAATATCTGGTAATTACTGAGAAATGAAATGGGTAGCCAGGACCATGGCTCCTGCTGGGGAGGCTGAATCAAGGCAGGNAGAGCAGGCAGGTAGGACTCAGGCATGGTAAGGTGGAAAAGCAGACAGAAACAAACAGGAAGATGGGATCTGTTGCAGATGGAGTGGGCAGGTAGGATCACAGCATGGCCAGACCAAATGCCAGGAAAATCTTAGTGAATAAATGAGGCAAAGTGGGTACCTTTCAGTGGGCCTTGCCAAGGTATGCTATTAAGAGAATACACCATGAACAACAGAGTTAGTGCAAGAGGTTTATTGGGGAATGGGGAAAGTGGAAGAGTGAAAGGCCATCTTGGAGTGGAGAGGCAAGTAGACAGACAAACAGAGAGAACAGGGAAGAGACCAGAGGAATAAGAGAGGTGTGGGTGCCAGTGACTTGGGAAACTCAGTCTGAGTGCAAAGCTCAGGGTCAGTCCCTGGGTGAAAAGGCACCTGGAGCCACCATAACCCCAACCAACAAAACCTGGTCCACTGAGCACTGGCTACAAAAGAAAGGGGCAGGAGTGCAGAGCTCAAAACCCTGGATAAGGGAGCTCAAATCATTTGTTTTGGGCGTATGGTGTGAGACAACCCCAATTTTGATAANTCTTGTAGTAGACACTGCAGGGGTGACTGAGGATCAGGTTTAGACCTGGTGTTGCCCATTTCCAGGCCTGTGCTGGACACCAAGACTAGGATCAGGAATCCTATGCGATAGCTTGGAGTCAAGCAGTGGAGGTGGGGGTAGCCTTTGGGAAGGATGTCTCCTAATACAAAGGTCCCCTGGAACAGAGAATGTCACTTCTCCAGAACAGACAGGCTTGTCCTGGCATGGCCACAGCTTGGCAGGGGATCCTGGGGTTCCTAGATCCTGAAGAGGTACCTAGTACCTCTGTAGGTGGTGGCTGGGAAACAGGTGACTTACCCTGAGTCAAAAGTCAATCACATCTGGTGGAGAGAAGGATAAAGGGAGAGGAGTGGCTTCTCCACCATGTAGCCAGAGGACCTGGTCTACCTGGCAGAAAGGCTCAACTCCTCCTGGGTTTTGGCACCAAGATAATAAGTTTTCTGTAGGCAGATAATAGATTTCTCCACCGACACAGTAAGCCAGATCAAACCGAATTGAAAAAGTAAAATAACAAGGGTTTTTTTGTTGTTGTTGTTTTGTTTTGTTTTAGCAAAACAACTCCTGGGTGAGTTCTCCGGTCCCAGAGATTGAGGCTGGAGAAGTCACATGCCCAAACTAAAGCAGGGAACTTCTATAGGTTGTAGGTGAGGGGTGATGATGTGTCTGCCACAATCTAGGCTTATACCCAAATATGGGCAAAAGCTGAATGCTTTAGGTGGGGACTTGGGCAGCTGGCAACTTCATGGGAGGAAGCTACNGTAGTCACCAAGAATGTAGAACTGGGCTTTTTGGTACATTCCCTTCGTTCAGATATTCTCTGAGTGGGTGGAGTTTGGAGAGAAAGAGATAAGAATGGGGCTTTCCAAATCATGCTGGGGTAAGNTGGAGGTTCCAAGTGAGCAAAAATGTACTTCAGATTTGCCTGCAGGCAAATCTTATGAATGCATTTTCTCAGCTAAGAGTCCCTGATTCCAAATGACTCTAGCTTGTGTCAAGTTGATATAAAATTATTGAGAACACTGACAGTGTATTGAAACCTCCTAAACTGTGGGCCACAATAACCCTTGCCTCTTTGTCACATGATTTTGTTAAAGTAACAGAAAACTGATTAACACAGATAATGTGCTAAAAAAAAACTATTTAACTTATGGAAAATGTAGAGTATTTTCCAAAGCAACTATGACATGTTTGTGATGTGTTTATTCATCATTTTTGTTCTCACCTCTCTAAGGTGACAGATAGTTGAGGCCTGTGGTTTAATTTTTTTTTAATTCAATATTGCAATTTCAGCTTTGTAGGCATGTTCAAAATATTTACATTTATTGTGTTACTATTCATATGAAGGAGTTAAGAGCTAGGCTTAGCTATTCTAGTCAACATTACTTTTAAATATATATTTTTGAAAAGTTAGAGAAGAAAACTAATGTGTTGGAGAACCCTGCTGTTAAGGTCTCAGCCCACCATGTCTGGATAGCTCTCTTAGCTCAGTGCAAAATAGAGTGCTCTCTTTCCTCCTGGGCTTCCTCTTCTCTGTCCAATCTCATTTGGAGAGTGTCCCTCAGCTCAGATGGCTGACCTTATTTGACAGCTGACCCTGCACAGAACTCCCTGCAAATGCCGTGTGACTCAACACATGTTTCACTCTTCCCATGCATCTTGGTATTTGAATTGGTGCATCATTAACATTTACCTATTTTGATTAGGTCTGCTTATGCAAAGTAGGTGTAATTCCTCCCAGTCCACTTATTTTCCCTTCACCCTATTTGATCTGTGTAAGCTAGCCCTTCTGCTTCAATAAATGAGCAGTCTCACCGAAGCTGACTCCCAGAAGGTCTTTTCTGTCTGCCTTTGGTCTGTTTCCCCTTCATTCTCTGTCTCTTTTCCCTGACATGTTCTCAGCTCATTATCTGGCTTCCTACCCTTAGTAGTCTCATTAATTAACTGAGTAATAATTATGTTTATTTTTGAAGACAAGATCTCACTGTGTACCCAAGGCTGACCTGAAACTCATTATGTTTGTATACTAACCAGGCTGTCCTCAAAATCACAGCAATTTACCTGTCTCTGCTTCCTAAGTGCTGGGAAGTAAGGTGTGTGCCACCAAACNCAGCTCTCTCCTCAGCATTTTATATATTGCTGTCTTAATACTTTGCAGCTAATATCCTCCATACTAGATAGAATACGAGTGGGAGCTGGAGTCAAAGCCCCATGCTGCCATCTGAAGCAGCCTGAGGAGTTCTTTTCAGAGACCTCTACTTAGATGGAGCCAGGGTCCTTGACTTTGCCACAGAAAAGAATTCTAGGATGAGTCAGTATAAATCACACCTATAGTTTATTTAAAAAGATTTTAACATAGATTTTAGAACAGGTATTAAGTAAGATAGAAAGTCCCTTACACACACACACATACACACACACACATACACACACACACATACACACACACAATTCATCTGGTTATGGGTATTAGTTTCATGTGGGGGTTTCTAAAAACACCATGGCCAGCAGAATGTCTATCTGTGTGAAGTAAAAAGGAAGTCCAATTCAACAGGACTCAGTAGTCAGTGCTAGTTCAAACTTCAAGAACGTGACACTGAGCACATTATTATAGGCATATTTAAGTACAGTAGAATTTGGAAAAAAGTTTCCTGGTGTAACACAATCCCATGTGCACAATAAAGCTTAAGGCATAATTAAATAAAAACTCTTTTCAAAGTACATGTCACTTATTAAATGAA
>LZPO01108053.1:84285-97147 GCA_001675575.1 Neotoma lepida | reverse complement strand
TAGATTCAGTTCCCACCACTGGCACCTAGTGGTTCACTACTGCCTGTATCTCCAGCTCCAGGGGATCCAATGTTCTCTTATGACTTCCTTGGACACTATACTCATATGCACATACCCCCCTCACATACATACACATAATTTAAAAAACAGAATATTAAGAACTGGTCATGTAGCTTTTTTNTAGAGGGCTTGCTTAGCATGCCTGATATCCTAGATTCAGTACTCAGAACTGAAACAAAACAAAACAGAAAGAATATTCATTGGCAGTAGTATAAAGAATATGTTGGGGGAAAAGCCTGGTGATAAGGGTCATATATTTGGATTATGAAATAAATTTTTATTTCTTCATTCCCCCACTGGATTTCTTGACCCATTGTGTTGGGCTAATTCTGGTGACTGTGTCAGAGGAACAACAGGTGTCAGCCTACCAGGAGGCAATTCTCGGATAGGCAAGGTCCCAAGACCACAGACTCCAGAATGCCTTTTGCTTCTTCTGTGTCTTTACATGTTTGCTGCTGCCACCTTTCCCTAGTATCTAGCATGGTGTGAATGGGTGTGGAGAGATCCCCACTTCCTGTAATATATTGTGTTTATCTCATGGAAATATCCCATTCTACTGGGCATTTTTTACCTGTAGACTATTATGAGGATGATTTCTCCCTAAGATGTACTATCTAACTGATAATAATAATAATGTTAGTTTAAATAGAGTTTTGATGATAAAAAATAAAACAAGTGTCACACAGNTAGAACACATGAGTTTCTATTGAGGAGCCATATAGACTGTGGCTTAGTAATGATTAAGAAAAACAATTGAGTGCTAGTAGCCCAGCTAGTTTAAATTCTTCTAATCTTAATGTTGGGAGATGTGTTCACAGGTTTTAGAGTCCATGATAGCTGAAACAAAGCTTTGAAAATAACAAAGTTAGACTAAGATGTTTTTGTCAAATATCTTTGAGGTGAAAAACCCAAAAAGACAATCTAAAGTTTTAGAAAGGCACATAGTTGAATGAGGAACTCATTAAGGTCAGGGAACATGAACAAAGCAACGCAATTATTACAAGCACTTTTCTTGCTAGGATTGGTTGATGACCAAAGATGATAATTACTTCTTGATACCCATTTCTGCTGTCAATCTCCTGATATAAAAAACTATTGTTGAGTGGGTATGTGCCCTAATGATTTAAAGTAGAGCAGATTGATTCTTTTTCATTACAAAAGTTTATATTTGTGATTCCTTTAAGATTCCTTATAAGATTACCTATCAAGATAAGTAATAAAGTGATTGCCTTTTCTTTGTAACTGCAAAATGCAGCCAGCCAACAAAAGATCTGACTGAGACAAATAGCTTGCTTGCCTACATGGTTAATTTATAACAAGTTGCTTGGGTATGAATGTATGTGGGTTCTTGGGATAATTTGTTTTTCAACTATAATACATAAAATGTTCAGTCATGTAAGGGATATGGAAAACATGCTGTTTTTTACTTGTATTCATTCACTTGAAAAACAGAATGTAACCACATTGTAATTTTTATATTGCCTGAAAGATTTTGCTGGGGTATATAAGCTGTAAGGGAAAGAATAGAAATAGAGATGAGAGAGTTAAAATGGGTTAGAAGGAAAACATCAAGAATGAGTAAGTTAGAAGGAAAACATCAAGAATAAAGATAGAGCTAGAAGGAAAACATCAAGAATGAGAGAATAAGGAAGAATAAAGGTATAGTTAGAAGGAGAACATCTAGAGAGATGGAATTGACATTTCTGGATAGAGATTAGAATACAGAATGGAGAATACAAAAGAATAAAGAAAAGGTCTGAAGGAAACCATCAAGAGAATGTGTGAGTGTCTTTTTCCCTAACCCCCTCAGATAAAAAAGTCTAGTATGAGCCGACTCTAGATTCCCTTTGAGTTCTGCACCGCTGGGGGCTGGTCCCCCAGGCTGTGATAGACTAAGATCTATATCTTCTCTTTTCTCACCTAGGAACAACCAGGCCTATCTACTACTTACTTCCCCCATTCCTTCCCTTTTCTCCTTTTTAGCTGAAGTTGTAAAACCATATTTGAAAGAAATTTGTACACATTTTACATTCTTTGGCTTCATTAACATCCTATCATTATTGCTTAATACTTTCTTTGGTTATGAAAAGTCTTGTAGTTTAGAGATGGCTATGGGAATTAAATCACTAGTCTTCAGTAAGAGCATTTCTAAAGACAAACACTGTGGTATTAAAGCAGAAGGAATGTCAAGAAGTGATCACAGTTATTTGTCATTATAAAATGTTTGGAAATGTGAAGAGCAGTTAGAAAAATATCAGGAAACTATGAGAAACATTTGAGGCAAGAAACATTCACCCAGAAGAAAGTACTCACTCAAGAAATTGTCTGTGAACATGGTAATTATGAGAGAGGCAGCCTCTCTCATAATTACCTGCTCAGCTTGTTCTTCTTCCTGCTCAGCTTGTTCTTCAAGGTTATTTCCATCATTGTGGCTCATATACAAAAAGTTTAAAACATGATTTGGAATTCAGTGATCATCATGAAAATTTTGCAGACAAAGGTAGTGAATGTAATAAAACCTGTCAAAACATTCACCTTTTTCAGTTTGCAAGAACTCACACTGGAGATGCACCCTACAAGTGCCCTGATAATGCTCTTTCTTGGAATACCAAAGGACATATGTAGAGAAAAGCCCTATGAGTGTAAGGAATGTGAGGAATGTGTAAAATTCTTCAGCTGGTGCTCTAATCTTACCAGGCACCAGCTTATTCACACAGGAGAGAAGCCCTACAAATGTAAAGAATGTGGAAAGTCTTTTATCTGAAGTTCCCACCTTATTGGACATCAAAAGACTCATACTGGTAGGGAGCCCTATGAGTGCAAAGAGTGTGGAAAGTCCTTCAGCTGGTTTTCCCACCTTGTCACTCCTCAGAGGACACACACAGGAGACAAATTATACACTTGCAGTCAGTGTGGGAAATCCTTTTTTCATAGCTCCAGGTTGATTAGGCATCCGAAAACTCACACTAGAGAGAAGCCCTATGAATGTCCTGAATCTGGAAAGTCTTTCAGACAGAGCACTCATCTCATTCTACATCAGAGAATTCATGTCCAAGTGCAGCCCTATGAATGTACTGAATGTGGGAAGTCCTACAGCCAGAGGTCTCACCTTGTGGTAAACCATAGAGTTCACACTGGACTGAAGCCTTGTGAGTATAAAGACTGTGGAAAATGCTTCAGTCGAAGCTCTCATCTTTTCTCACATCAAAGAACCCACACTGGAGAGAAATCATATGAATGTAATGATTGTGGAAAGTCCTTTGGCCAGAGTTCTGCTCTCATTGTACATCAGAGAATTCATACTGAACAGAAACCATATGAATGTTGTCAATGTGGGAAGGTCTTTATCAGGAAGAATGATCTCATTAATCACCAGTGAGTTCACACTGNACAGGAAGCTTGTAAGTGTGGCCAGAGTGATATTATCTTCAGCCAGCACTCTCCATTTATGATCCATCAGATAGCTCAAACTGGGAGCAGTTCTTCACATGTCACCAGTGTGGGGAAGGGCTGCTAACTAGGCAAATTATGCCATAGAAAGCACCTACTGATGCAATACAGAGCATCTTTTTTACCATGAGTAGAATGGCTGAAGAGAAGCTATGCAAATTGGATCTTGTAGAAACGCTTCCAATCTTATTAGCACTTTGTTGCATCCCATGGACTGGATCATGGATAGGGGCAAAACACTCAAA
Organism: Neotoma lepida; assembly: GCA_001675575.1. Classification (NCBI taxonomy): domain Eukaryota; kingdom Metazoa; phylum Chordata; class Mammalia; order Rodentia; family Cricetidae; genus Neotoma; species Neotoma lepida. The sequence goes on along the minus strand of LZPO01108053.1, from coordinate 93,392 downwards.
TTTTATTCCAGCATACAAACCAGGTTTTGTTCTTTATAAAATTCCCACTACATGCATTATCCTTGGAGCATTCTTGACCAAGCCTTAAATCTAAGAAGGCTTAAAGAAGTTGAGAAATAATACAGCTTCATTATTCCCTTCAGAACAAATAAATGAGTATGCCACTGTGGAGAGTTCCTGATAATAAAATATAAGTTAATAGTTATTGCACCAAGTGATGGGAAATAATACTCCAGCAAGTTTGTATGTCAGTGTTGACCTAAGTTTTACTTGTCTTCTGGAACACTTAATAGAGTTTGGCATGTTTTATATATCTTACACAAACATTTTGGTTAATAACAAGTAGAATGCCTACAATGTAAAACAAAGAAACATATTTTACACTTCCAGTAATCCATTTAAAATATACTTGCATATCATCAAACATNGAGTAGAAAGAATGTAAAGTGTCTAGATAAATGTACAAAAATTTGTTAGATGATAGTATTTTGAGTGTGGGTTTTATTTTGTGTGATACTAGAGATTGAACTCAGAGCCTTGAGCATGCTAGACAAATTATCATTGAGCTGTAGCCCTAGCATGACTGAGTTTCATTGAAATAACTTAAGACATAAAAATTCAAAATGTTATCTTAGTCTCTATTCTGAAGCATGAAAATTACCTGCTTGCAAATCTGTCAATTCTAAGTTGAGGCTTTGATTAGAATTCTACTTAAGATGTGGTAGTAACAACTTCTGAAAATTTAACATGAAACCTCTCTAGATACAGAGACCAGAGAGAATGTTGAGCATCAGATACAGTAGAGAGTGAGCCTTTCCTCATGATTGGGATCAGGAGCCTAGGCAGTGTTGAGATCAAGTGTGTTCTGAGGTAAATATAGCTCCTTCCAGGAAATCTTCTAATGCAAGATATACTCAGATTATTGATAATAGGACTATTTATTAAAGAACTATATTGGGGGGAATAACTCATTAATGCAAGATAAGGCAGATTCAGTTACAGAGTCCTGGAAGGCTGAGAACCAGTCCTACTTGCTTCATGCTGTCTGATTCAGTCCCCACCATCCAAGAGCATGAGAGATAAGGGACCCATGTATACGCTCCCCAGTCTTAAGCTAGCCAAGAGGCCACGTCCTAGGGGCTGGTACCCTAAGGCCATAGGTGGAATGAATACCCATTACATTTNCCCTTTTTGTCTAAATAAAAAAGTTCTAAACCTAATACAAAACTACGTACAATAAGAATGACTATCAAGTTGTCCAGGAGAAGGAAAAGGTAATAACATAAACAAAAATGGAAATACAACCAAGAACAACATCAAGCAAGAAACACATGCTAAATGTCCAGACCATAGATAAATAGCAAATTACAGAGATTACTCCAATAGCTGTCCTATCCTGAAGAATCTAACTCTAGTACCTGATATGTTCTTAGATAAGATATGAGAGGATTGTAACTGTAACTATCTAGTCTCCAACTCCATCAAAGACCCCAGAAGGATATAATATTACCTAAGTAAACAGGAAGTGCATTGTAAGCAACTTCCAAAATTCTAGAAATGATAGAGACATCTGGCTGCCTGGCCAGTCACCCAAAGTTCCTCTGCAATGTTGGGACATTCCTCTTTAGCTTATAGGCCTAGAGTCTCTGGCAGATATTTTAGTGAAGCAGGAAATTTGAAGGATTGTCTTGCCTATTGACAAAGTTCATCAGTCACTTTTCTCTGTGTCCTGCAAAATATCTAACTATATTCTCTGAAGCAGGAACCTAAAGGACCATCTNACCTTGTTTTGGCAAAGTTCAGTGGTCACTTTCCAATGGGTCCTGTATGTCCAGTTTATACAACATACTGTCAAGCAAGAGAAATTTCTTGCCCAAATGGCCAGTTTTTTCCACATTGTAAGCAAATTCCATAACAAGTTTCTTTGATGTCCATCATCTTCTCTGACATAGATTGGTGTTGCTAAGAGCAGATATGTCTCAATGTCCAGAAAAGTCTAAGCTCTTAAAACATTTTAAATGCCATATTCTGTAGGTCTTTGAAGTGTTTGAAGATTACCTACCTAATTAAAATATATCTTTGTATACCTAGAAAACTTAACTAACATGACTATTAGTTTGATTATCACAGATGACTAATTATTAATCTATATTTCTTAATTATACATTANAATTTTAAATGAGTTGTATAAACAATATCTTAAAGAATAGAAATATATATACAGTACAACAAAATTGACCTTAAATTTGTATCAANAAACCAAAATATATACCAATGTAAAGTATTTTGAGATTAACAGTTGTATTTTGGATCAAAATAGATTCAATAATCTACCATTTTTATCATTTCTATATCATATCTCCCTTTCTTCTTTTAGAAAGAGATTGACTATGACCAATAAAATTTGTAACTAAACTCCCTAAACAACGACAAACANCCATAATCCATTTTTTTTAGGAATGTGGGTGTAGTTTTCTAGGCTACTTCCTGCTGATTAGGGGCACTGTTAATCTTATGGGTACCCTGAGAAAATTTAAGATTATAGTCAAGTCCTGACTGGAGTAGTCTGTGAGGCTGGATCATCTCAGCCAGCAGCCTTGAAGTCTTTCTGGATGCAGAACTCAGAGGAAACTGCAGCAGAGGTGCTCTGTAATATTGAATCATCTGGACCATCTGTTCCCATTGGAGATTTTTCAGGGGATCTTGTTCGATCAAACCATATTAGCCTGGAAGCAACCCAAAGGTTCTCATTTTCTGTGGAAACAAAAGCAGAACCTCTTTTCTAAAGCAACATATCCTTAGACCCAAATTTTGAAGCCAAAATACCTTTAAAATATATGTTGGTTTAACTTAGCAGCCTTTACAATCACATGTCTCTCTGCAGTTAAAAATCCCAAAGAAAATACAACAATATACAGTATTCAGACTCTCTGTGTATTTTCCATTTTAAGTGGCTTATTANATTTTTTATTGCTCTATTTCTTTTTGAAGGGCTTTTTCTATCCTTTTTCTTTTTTTTCTCAAGCCTATGTATATTTTTAAACATGCTGTAACCTGTTTAGAGTTTTTTTTCCCATCTTAATCTGTCTTATTGTGTATCTGTAATCTTTTTCTGACCAGGAGAAATTTTAGACTGCTAAGCTGTGTGGCTGGGATAAAAGTGTAGCTTTGGCAGCTGGCTTTGCCCTGTTCAGCTTTTCAACATGACGTAGGTACCAACGAGTCATGTTTAGCTCTCCAATTTTGGGAAGCAGTATTAAGTAGTGTGGAGCTGTGTTCTTAAGTCCATGGCTGTGCTCTCAAGCCAGCAGGCAGTGGTTGGGATAATCTTCTCTGTACTACAGCCTGTGTGAGAGACTTTGGAAATCTGCCATGCCAATTAGCTCATGGTGACTGGCAGCCAGCTCCATCTTGCAGGCAGCTGTCTGAAGACACGTCTCTGTGATGCTGTGGCATGAGAATGTGAGACCAGGAAGCCCAGTGCAGCTCTGTTTCTGTGCATTAAGTTTCATCAGGTCTATGTGGATCAATGCCCTATGTTGGATGCCAATTGTAGACAGAAGTTTCTGTCCCACCTGGTCCCACATTCTAGACGAATCTCTCCCACCTGTGGTCCTGCAGGCACTTATAAAATAATCACTCAGAGGCTTAACTGTTGTAGGTTGTTTTTTGTCTNTTTTGTAGAGGGNCTGCCACCCAGCTCTCAAATAAATCACACATGGAGGCTTATTATTATTTATGAATACCCGGCTTTAGCTTGGCTTAGTTTCTAGCCAGCTTTCCTTAACTGACTACCTTTTATTATTCTGACTACCTTTTTCCTCTGGGCTTTTCCTGTTCTCTAACTTCTGTAAGTCTTACTCTTACTTTGTGGCTTGCTGTGTAGCTGGGTGGCTGGCCCCTGGAGTCCTCCTTCTTCTCTGGCTCCTCGATCTCAGCTCTCTTCTCCCAATTTTCTCCTTCTATATATACTCTCTGCCTGCCAGCCCTGCCTATCCTTTTTCCTGCCTTGCTATTGGCCAGTTCTTTATTAGATCATCAGGTTTTTTATACAGTAACACAGTAACACAGCTTCACAGAGTTAAACAAATGCAACATGAACAAAAGTAACACACCTTAAAATATTCTACTACACTTAATATTAATTACAAACTGTATGACCTATAGCTTTAGGCTCATTACTAACTAGCTCTTACAACCTAACTCAACCCATTCCTATTAATCTATGTTTTGCCACATGGCTTCATGGCATTACCTGTTCTCTCATATCTTGCTTCTCCTGGAGGCAGCTCACAGCATCTCCGACTTCACCTTCTTTCTCCCTGTATCTTTGCTTGGATTCCCCACCTGGCTCTGTCCTGCCTTGCCATAGGCCATAGCAGCTTTTTTATTAAACAATAGTAGCAAAATATATTCATAGCATACAGAAAGACCATCCCACAGCATTTCCCCTTTTCTGTCTAATCAAAAAAGAAAGTTTTTATTTTAATATAGTAAAATTACACATAAGAAAAAAGTTATCAAGCAAGAATTACATTTACAATACCTAGTCTATTTGTATTTGGGTGCCAACTGTAGCCGGAAGCTTCTCTGTGTCCCTCCCAATAGTTCCCAATCAAGCGGATGCTTGTAAATAATCATTCAGAGGCTTAATATTAATTACAAACTGTTTGGTCTATGGCTCAGGATTCTTGCTAGGCAGCTCTTTCATCTTAAATTAACCCATTTCTATTAATCTATGTTTTGCCTTGTGGCCATGGTGTTACCAGTCTGCTGGCATCTTGTTGTTCCTTGAGTGGCTGGATCATGTCTGCCCTGACTCTGTCCTCTTTTCCCTGTATCTGTTTTGGATTCCCTGCCTGGCTNTTATCCTGCCTTCCATAGGCCANAACAGCTTCTTTATTAACCAATAGTAGCAACATATATTCACAGCATACAGAAAGACCACCTCACAGCAGTCTTCCTTTTAAAAAAGTCCTTTATGATGAAAATGTAGTGATCAAGTGTAGTGACTTATCTGTCTTCTCTGTGTCTAACAAATAGACTGTCTCCTCTATACATTAAAGCAGGTGTAGTGTTTAACTTGAGTCTTCAAGCTAGTAAAAGGCGGCAGTCAGAATNCCCTGAGGAAATAAATGCTTGGGAGAGTGCTGGTGAAGAGCCACAGAGAGCCGTGTGGGGCAGATAGCTGCTGTTTAGGAAGGAGGCAGTAAAGCCTGATCCTTTCAGCTGTGGCTGAGCTGAAGCATCAGAAGCTTTATTTAGATCCCCTGAAGTGATGAGCTGAAACCCTCTCTGTTAAGCATTGTATTCTCCCTTCTAACCAACAACCGAGAAGCAACTAGCCAGTACCCCTGAATTTGAGTGCATTCTGGGGATACTTGAGTTCCTGCAGGTGTGAACAGCTTCCTCGAGCATGAAGCTGAGGCAGAAAGGTGCAGGACCTTGGAGAAAATTACTAGTGTACAAGCAAAGCCAGAGCCGGTGGGCATGACACAATCGCCCACCTTCCTGCAAGCCCCAGGTTGATAGGTGGGGGAATACACAGTATCCACAGCTGCAAAAAGAAATCTCTCTGAGAAAAGCTCCTTCTATCAGAGAAAGGATCTGAGAAAAGCTTTGTTTTCACTGACTCCTGGTGAGAAGAGGATGTGAAAGCCCTGAAATCGAGTTGTTGCCTCAGGCAATAAGCTCTGTCTGAGAGTGCGGGTACAACCCACTGGGTGACTGGGTCAGGTGAAAGGCCTGAAGAGGCAAAACACCTGTTCTAATGCCAGCTTAGGGAACAAAAACCTCCCTTGCTAAGCTTGATTTATGAACACAAACCTCATAGACTCTGAAAACTGAGACTAAACTGGGAACTATCTGGGAGACTCTCTGAAAGAGCTATGGGAAAGCTCTGTTGTAAATGCTTTTGTTTCTTACTGCCAGTGTCGGATGAAGGAGACACACCTATTGAGGCCAGTTCAGAGGAAACAGAAATCTCCTGATGTCCTGTAGTTGAAAATGCAAAAACCTTGGTTCAAACCTACCAGGAAAAAACTTTGTAAACAAGCCTGGTAAAAGAGAATTCAAGTTGACTCCCAGACCTGAAAAGAACTATGGGAAATGGAGTCCATAAGACAGCTTGTAACAGCGGACTGATATGAGAAANGCATTTTGGGAAATGTAGTTTTTCAGCTCAAGATGGCGATACTGTCCAAAAACTGTTTTTTCAGCTCAGAATGAAGTTTCCTTTCAAAGCAAGGTTAAAAAGCTTGGCTTTACCTCCCAAAAACCAAACAGGTGAACAAAAGGAGGTAATTTAAAACACTAATACCGTTTGTTAACAAGCCACTTTAAAATCCTTAAGAAACCAAGGGAAAGCNGTCCATACATTGAACATTGTTTTAGATATGAAGAAACTTATGGGCAAATAAAAAAGTTCTTTACATCTTGAACAAACAGCCTGCAATGAATGATTCCTTTTCAAATCTCATAAGGAGACAAGGAAATAGGCATTCAAAAAGAAATGACTGCTTTATAGATGAGGATTAAACTTCAAAAAATCTAGCTGGCTTACAAAATAAAGTTGCTTCACCTGAAAGTTCTCTATAAGAAAACAATGTTAAATCAGAATGTTTGCTCAGTGAATGCACTGATGTTTGTGAGAGATCTGAGTTAAATAACTCAGGACAGAATATATCACAGCTGCCAGTAATAATACATCAGGGGTTAAAGCTAATGAAGTGAAAATACTAAATCATGAAAATGCTCTTCCTCAGAGTAAGCTAATGAAGGATATGTTTCATGAAAGGACATCTATATTCTTGACTCCTTTGAATAGTAGCAGTTTTGGTGAGCAAATAGCCTTGTTATGAAATATTGGGCTAATAAAAGTTTATCAGAAACATGAGCATTGTTTAAAGAACTCATGGCAAATAATTGACTACTGAGTTGCCAGCTAAGCAATTCAGAAGCAGAATATTCCTTACAAGGTTTTTCTTTTTTCTTTCTTTTTGGGTTTGCTGTAAACAGAGATAGATCTTAATAGAGTTCTTATAAAAGATCTGAAATGCATAAAGTACTATTTAGCAACAGAATTCACTAAATCCCAGAGTTGAGAGAGCTAGTAAAGAATCACTCTTGTTTCAAACTCTCAAGAACTTTCAGAATGATATCAAAGCTGTTTATAAGCTCTGAACTTTAGAAATGATTTGCATACTTCCTGTCTAGTTAAGAGAATCTTTCTAATAGATATAGTGACAATTAAGAGTAAGAAGTAGAAACTCTTCTAAGTGTTAAGAAATCTTTTAGGTGTTTGCTAAGTTAGATATATGCTAATGGTAGCCCTATAGAGTTTGCTTAATAGTATAACTGTGTAAAATAGANCTATACAATTTAAGACTGTAGTAATAAGCTTGTAAGAAGTAAAGAAATGACCATGATGTAAGTTTAAATAAGAAGTATATAAGAAGTATATTTGTGGGCTGGAGAGGTGGCTCAGAGGTTAAGAGCACTGACTGTTCTTCCAGAGGTCCTGAGTTCGATTCCCAGCAACCACATGGTGGCTCACAACCATCTGTAATGAGATCTGGTGCCCTCTTCTGTATACATAATAAATCTTTGAAAAAAAAAGTATATTTGCTAAGGTAGTCCTATAGTTTCCTTATAAATAAGTATATGTTGATAATGTTATATGTGGGTTTGTGAAAAGGCATAAATGTTGAGTGTGAGTCTATGTTTAATGTATATAGTGAGGGAAACTGAGACACAGAAGGTAGTGTCCTAGCAGACTGCAAACAGGCAGTCTGAGCGGTTTTCAAAAGTTTCAGAAGCCGCTAAGAAGAATTGCNGATGCCAGAGACAATTTTGAATTTATTTATGGTGATGACCTAGGAACTGTTTTCTGGAATTATTTGTGTTAAAATGGAACTGTTTAAATGAACAAATTTATTTTTCCAACCTAGGCTCAAAATACAGTTTTGTGTATGCATATAATGCTTTATTAACTGGTGATTCATAAATTGTTTTGTGTTAAAAATGGAACTGTTTTATGGAACTGTTTATGTACTTATAGAACTGGTTTTGTGTTACAAATGGAACTATTTAAATAGTTTTTTTTCTAAGAAAAATTATAAAGAAATGGGGAAGTAATATTCCTTAGTTTATTTAATATTTTCTTGTTATTTGAGTGGATTAACGTTATGTTTTGTTAGCAAGAAATTCAAATGGTTCTATTAAGGGTTTGCTTTGAGATGTAAGACTGAGAAAATTGTAACTATATCTAGCAACATTTGTTAGTTCAAATGATTCTGTTAAGAGTTTGCTTTAAGATGTAAGATTGAGAATATTTTAACTATGTATAGTAACATTTATGTTGAAATTATGTTAATCTGTTAATGTTAATGAAGCTAAGGGAGTCTTTAGGTTTGCAAATTGCATTAAGAGATTTTTAGTTAAGAAAGGGCTTGATGCAGCCAAGACTGCTCTAGTCACCTTAGACCATTCCAAAAAAGAAATGCCATCTTTATCATCCTCAACTCCCATACTGGGAGGTGCTATGGAGATCACTGTGAGCTCTTAATGAGTTGTCTTTTATATATTAAGAAAGAGGGACCTGTGGGAGCCCATTTTCAGGTTTCCTAGTGGCTTTACCCAGCAAGTCTGCATGGAGAGGATGATTGGACCATGGGCCTGAGTGCAGGTGTCTGAGATGGTCTGCACTTGGCTGTGTTGGGGGAAGGTCTTTTACTCCACCCCTTGGCATTCCTTTAAATACCCTAGGGCAGAGGCAGTCAGGGCCTGATGAAATCGGTTCCAGGCCCTCTCGAGGCTATCCTGTATTTTCTATCTTTATCTCCATCCTCTAATCCTTCTATCTAATATTTCCTGCTGCTCTTACTCAAGAACACTCTGGGGAGCTGTGGGTAGCCCTGCCCACAGTCCTCACTAGATGGTTGTCAAAAGATTCAATGGCTTTCTATATCTCTGAATGGACTCTACACATTGCTTATTTTATTGTTAACACAGTTCTCTTAATGTGAGTAAAGATAACAAAAGGTTTTGCTGAGTCCAGTCAATTATATTAGGGAAATTCCTTAATTTGAAATATGCTTTTCTTTTTG
>LZPO01108053.1:47823-80230 GCA_001675575.1 Neotoma lepida | reverse complement strand
GCAAAGGCTTTACCACATTGATTACATTCATAGGGTTTCTCTCCAGTATGTGCTCTTTTATGCCTTTGGAGACTACTGTTACATGCATAGGCTTTATCACATTGATTACATTCATAGGATTTTTCTCCAGTATGGATTCTTTCATGCCTTTGAAGGTGATTATGATATGTATAGGTTTTAATATTTTGAGTATATTCAGAAGGTTTCTCTCCAGTATGACTTCTTTCATGCCTGCAACGATAATTGGCACATGTAAAAGCTTTACCACATTCATTACATTGTTGAATATATCTGAATGAATTAATTTTACCCTTCAGTCTAATTGTAAAGAAGAATCAGATCTTAAGGTTTTATCACTTTGTTGTTCCCCTTCATTAAGGGTTGTTTTGCATCTTTGAATATAGCTGTGATGGTAAGAGCCTTTATTATAGGATTCACATTTATAACATCTTTTTTTCTATATGAAATTTTTCACATATTTGAAGAGAACTTGAAAAACTCAGAGCTTTACCACCCTTACTGCATTCATAAATTTTCCTATACTGTGAATCATACTACATTTGCAAAGTGAACCAGCACAAACAGAAGTATTTATGCATTCCTAGTACTCATAGGGCTTTTCTGAAGTGTTAGTTTATTGATGTATTTACCATGAAGATGGAAAATCAATTAGTTGTAAACGTGAATTACATTCAACAAGTCTATTTAAATTGGGGATTACTATATATCTAATTGTTCTAAGAGGGAGAAGGGTATGTTGCTTCTTTCAATATCCCTGTGCTCATATGGCTTGTATCCAGAGTGACATATGTTATACCTATTCAAGGAAGAATAGCAAATAAAAGGTGTCCACATTGCCGTCACACAGTATGACTTTCTGTTCCTCATAGACATATGGTATAGGGATTAAGGTTTCTCCACAACCACCAACCCTTGGCTCTTGACTCTAACTGCCCCTCTCACTAAAGTAAGCATAGTCACAACAAGTATATGAGTTACACTACCTTTACTGTGGACTATTTGCTTATTAGAAGGTCTTGGACATATACTTATCACCTATTCAATGTGCATACCTTTTGTAATATGAGTGGTATGGAACCAAATGGATTGGCAGTCCTACAGTATCGCTCTCATGAGGCCAAGATTCAAATGGTGCTATTTGTTTAGGCATTGTTTCCTTGTTTTCTTCCTTAAAATAATGCCTTGCAAACACAATTCACCTACTTGACATTGCAGTATATGGTTTTGTGAGAATTTAATAATCATCAATGCATTTTAAGCTGTGCTTATTTACACTGTTGCTTTCTTTAAAACTTCCAGACACCTTAAAATTTCTTCTGAGGCATATTTGTATTAGCTTGCACATGAAAATTACCTTCCATGTCTTCTAGAACTTTGACAATGGTCTTCAATGTTATGATCTTCGCATTTGTAGCCTAAAATATAGTACCAGAAAATATATGATATATTATTGGAAATTGTGCAAAATTTAAGTTATCTTCAGTGAACCTTAGAAACATGCCTGATTTATTTGCATCATCCTTCTTCAGTCTCAATTGTAATTACAGAAAAGCATCAATAATTAAGAAACAGTCACCCCCTTATTTTAAAATGTGAAGTAAAATTCACAGTCTTACCTATAGCAATAAGGTTCCTGTAGGTCTCCAACATCACATCTCTATAGAGACTCTTCTGGGAAGGATCCAGCAAAGCCCATTCTTCCTGAGTGAAGTCAACATGCACATCTTCATAGGTCACTGCATTCTAAAATATCCCATACATGTGTACAAAAGAAAGTGANACTGACAACATCGTAAATGTATACTTCTTTGAAAATATAGTCATAATTCTTGTGCTTCCCACACTTATTCCATGACACAGAAGTTCTAATGTAATCCCCAAGTGACTTTAGAAGGAAACTGAATAAGAGGGTCACCTCTGTCATTTCTGCACCCTTTGCATAGGATATCACTTTCTTAGAGAAATGCCTATTAACAGACATAGACAAGCAAAAAGATCAATAGTACTGACCTTACATCAGAGAAATTATATGAACAATTAATTACTAACTACAAAAAAAGATGGGCAAGCTGGGTGTACTGACTCATGCCTTTAATCCTGGCACTAAGAAGGCATAGGCCGATGTGTCTGCCTTTGAGTTGAATGGTAGCCTTGTTTACACAATCAGTTCCAATACAGCCAGAAGTACATATTAAGAACCTGTCTCCCCTGCAAAAATCAAACAAAATAGAAAGAACTCAGAGGTTTTTTTGCTCAAGTTCCTACAAAGAGTTATGCATTCACTCCAGTTCTATATTCATCTTCCAGAAACCTGAAGTGCCTGTCTAAACTGTAACATTAATAAGATCTTACTGAAATGAACCGCACATTTAAACAGGTACAAATGGACAGATGAAAACATGAGCAATGTAAATTGTGATCATAAATAATCAAAGTAGGGCAGGAAAGATGGCACATTGATAAAGAGCTCTTGCTGGTCTTGCACATGAGTGGGCTCAATTGCCAGTACTTACATGGGGAAACACAACTATCCATTATTTCAAGCTCAGGGGTTTTGAGACCATCTTTGGACTACTGTGAGGATCAGAAACCCATGGAGTGCATATCCATGCATACAGACAAAAGACTCATATTCATTTTTTTAAAATTCAAAACAAGCACAACAGGCAGGAAGAATGTCACACACCTGCAATCCAATGACTCAGAAGGCTCAGGCAGTATTAGTGTCATGAATACATNAGACAGGGTTTCTCTGTGTAGCTTTGGCGGTGCCTTTCCTGGAACTCACTTGGTAGCCCAGGCTGGCCTTGAACTCACAGAGATCTGCCTGCCTCTGCCTCCCAAGTGCTGGGATTAAAGGCATGCGCCACCACCGCCCGGTCGACTCATATTCATTTTAAAAAATTCAAAGAAAATACAACAGGTAGGAAGAATGTCACACCTGCAATCCAATGACTCAGAAGGCTCAAGGCAGTATTAGTGTTATGAGTACATGCCATCCTGTGAAAGAGAATTTCAAAATTCCTCTGCCAAATTTCAAAATTCAAGATGTTGGTGANGCTCAGCACAACAGTACATACTCAACATGTACAAAAACCTACAATGCGGGCTGATCGCCCAATAATATAAAAACAAAACAAAATGAAACGAAAAACCCAGGAATGTTGGCCAGCACTGTAATCCCAGAACTTGGGAGCCAAAGTCAGGTGGATCTGAGTTTGAGGCCATTCTGGTCTACAGAGCTACTTTCAGGACAGCCAGGGCTACACAGACAAACCTTGTCTTCAAAAAACAAAAACAACAAAATTAAAAAAAAAAAATAAAAACAGCAGGCTAGCAAAATGGTTTAGCAATTGCTTCTATTGTATCTTATGTGATTTAAGGATAGAGTCTATAATGGTGGTGATGTTATGACAGCACAAGAAGGAATGTAGCTGATCAGTTTCAACCACAGCACAGTAGACAAAAAGAACAGGAAATGGGTTGAGGCTATAGAAACTCATCTCCCATCCCCAAAGAGAAATTTCATCCAGAAAAGTTCTTCCTACTAAAGGTTCCACAAGCACCCCAAAGAGAGACATCAAATACATCATCTATCTGGGAGGTTTTTCATTCAGTCGATTACATTCTGACCCAGGTCACTATAGGTTCAAGTTCTTCCATGAAGACAATGCATTTAGTTACCTCAATGATCCTCAGAGTCTACAACAACCCCTATACTGTTCAAATGTACAAAGTTTCTTCTGACACTCAAGATAAGCTCTTGATTGTGACATCTTGTAAAACGAGAAAACAAGTCACATCTTTCCAACATAAAATGGCACAGAATACAAATTTACATTCCAAAAGAGAGGAATATGTGCATAATAAGGGATGATTAGGTCAAGAGAAGCAGGGCAACCATCAAATCCTGTAGCTCTGTGTCAGACACATGAGGATTTAGTTTCAAATGGCTTAGACAGTCCTATCCCTGCAACTTCTCACACATCTTTCTCTTTGGTTACTTCCACTCCCTATGTGCAGCTCTCCTCAACATCTTATGGTCTCAAAATACAACCCAGGCTTCATCTGCACAGCATCATGCAATGAGCTCTCACAGTCTCCTCACTGGGGCTCCAACTTGACAAACANAGATGCCTGCAACAGTGCTGAACTGAAACCGCAGACTAAGAANCCATGACATGAAATTTTGCATCTTTCTTGTTTCCAAAACCAGTACATCGATGATTTCCCCAAATTTGGCTTCTAAGTTGTGGTGGATCCTGCCATGCTTAGACCAGAGTTGTAGCAGATTTTGTATGAAATTGCCCCCTGGGACTAGAAATCACTTTGCCTATTCCTTCCATAAATTGAAGGCTTAGCTAGAGTCTTACCCTTAGGTACCTTCCTAGGCTTCCAATGCAGAAGGGCCTTTTCTGTAATGGGGATAATCTCCTTGAAAATTCCTGCCTGTTTCAGCACTTGGCTGCCATATGAAACTACCTAGGGCTATTTTTCCCTACAACCCACAGATTTTCATTTATTTCTGCCCCACTTGCTTTTTTTACTGTAGTCNTGAATGAGTCATCAGTGTTAGGCATCTAAGAGATTCAATATTTCATCTAAGAAATGAGCCCATTATTTTTTACTTCTGCCTTACTCAATTTCTCAGGGCACATCCTCAATTGATGTTCCATCAGATGACTGTAGGTTCTGACATGTTAACACCTGGATCTAACAAGGACACAGAGACAATAATATACAAGAAAGTTTTTTAAAAAAAGCCAATATATTAACCACATCAATAACTTAAATATCAAAAATGCAAATATTGATGATGGTAACAACTAGAAAACAAAGATATGCCAAGAAACGAGGAGAGGCAAGCTTCTAAGATAAAGAAGAGAAAACTAAAAATGTTTCTCCACAGAAAGTCCCCAAACCAACAAAAACTCAAGGAACTCATAACATAATATAGTAATTTTACAGAATACAAAAGTAAGTAAAGGTCCATCATTTTCCAGAGAAACACCAATATAGTTAGATTATAACTAATAAAAATCACACAACATAGATGGCACCACTGATAAAAGGAGACACAAAGACAGACCTACAAATTTAACATGGTCCCTTAAACAATGACAAGATTCTAGCCAAAATCAAAATTTAAAAAAAAATTCACTGACCACCACTTCCCTATGTTCCCTCCATTGCCAATAACAGAAAATGGGCGGGGTGAGGAGGGCTGTTTCACCAAAATTGGATAGATTCACTTGAAACTTTCTGATGTTTCTACATTGTAGAAAATAGTTTTGACTACTAGAAGTATCTCATTCTCTTTTGATAAAGAAAAGGATGTCTGTTAGGATCACTTAGAAACTATTTGTTTCCTATGACTTAAGACTGGATATAAGTCTGCATCAGAGTGAGGAAATGAAAACGTTTTCAAACCAAATGCNAGATAACAGATTTTTAAATAAACATTGGATGATTTGTATTATACACCTAAAGCAACTTGTTTAGCTCTAATTGCTTTTTAAGTCATAAGCAGTTTTGAACACCACTTTTACGTGTGTGTTTGTGTAAGAGAGAATGTTTTCCATATGTGTACAGGTTACACATGAGTGAAGAGGGTACGAGATCCCCTGGATCTGGAGCAGCAGGTTGCTTTGAGCCTCCCCACTTGGGTGATGGAATATGAACACAGGTCAACTCAAAGAAGAATACTTGCTGAGTGAGTGACACGCCCAGCCCATATAGTACTTTTTATGCAATAAACTATAAGTCTTTCACAGATTAACAACAAAAACCTAAATAAAGAAGAAAAGAAATGATCCTTGGGAATCTGGTGAACCAGCATTAAGATGTTGGGCATGGTAGCAGGTAGGCTGCCCATGGACCTTCCCCACTCTCTGTTATTCAAGACCCAATATTCAGGGTTGCCCCTAGGAATGCAACAGAACACCAGCTGCAGCTTCCTCTCTCCTGTCCATTTCTCCTGTGGATTCTAGAGACCATCCCCACTTGTCGGTCCTTTCTCGCCTCATCTCTGTATCCCAGCCCCCAACTCAGGCAGACAAACCCTGCTCAACTACTTGCTACATCTGCCAGAAGACCAAGTAAGCTGTCCACAGATCTATTATATTATCTATCGCCTCAGATGGGATTTTCACAGTTGCCCCTAGCACTGAAATAGAACACCAGAGGTAGCTCCCCCCAATCCTGTGGATCCCTAGGAAAATCTCCCCCTAGCTTCCCATTTCCCTAGCCTCCAACACCAGCAAGCATTGTCCCTTGAACACACCAGCCAAGAAGGCCAGGAAAAAAAAGGCAACACGCAGCCAATACACACTCTGAAACTCCAGAGAGCAAACAGAAATCTAGAAACTAAATTTCCATCCAACAAAGATGAAGACAGAAATCAGCACTTAGACCTATAATCACCCCAAACCCAGATGCCTAGACACCAAGCATAGGAATATAATCTATAAGAGCCAGGGAAAAGTTGTCCTCACTAGAGCCCAGCTATTCTAGCACAGCAGGTACTGAATATTCCAATATAGCTGAAATACAAAAGAAGACCTTAGAACCAACCATATGAAGGCAACAGAGGTCCTTAGATAGAAAATGAATAAATCACTTAAATAAATTCAAAAAAACACAAACAATTGGAGGACATCAATAAACTCCCAAAATAAAGCCAAGAAAAAAACCAAATCATTAAACAGATAAAACTGTTCAAGATCTGAAAATGGAAATAGAAGCAATAAAGAAAACACAAACTTCAGGAATCCTGGAAATGAAACTAGCCTGGAAGGAGTTGCAGGTCAGTCTTGCCCTTTTGGTGGAGGGGATCTGTCTCTTATACACATCTAGATGTGTATAAGAGACAGGCCTAGATGCATGGGGGTGGGGCTTTGTTCTGCCTCAACTAAATGTATCAGGCTTTGCTGACTCTCTATGGGAGGCCTTACCCTTTTGGTGGAGGGGATGGGGGGGGGTGGGAGGAGGGATGAGAGGGGGATCTGTGATTGGTATGTAAAACTGAATAAAATTTTTTTAAATAAAAAAAGGGAAAAAAAGGAGCTCTGCCTTTTTCTCTATATATCAGAGCTCTATAGACCTAAGGCAGGTTATGAGGCTCAGAGAGGCCTAGTTTCTCAATTATCTTCTAGGAGTTCTGTTGGTTGTTTTTACTCTTTTGAGGGGTCCACCACCCAGCTCCCAAATAAATCACACTTGGAGGCTTATTCTTAATTATAAACATCCAGCCTTAGCTTGGCTTGTTTCTTGCCAGCTTTCCTTAACTTATCCCATCTACCTTTTGCCTCTAGGCTTTTCCATTCTCTTACTTCTGTAAATCTTACTCTTACTCCATGGTTTGCTGTGTAGCTGGGTGGCTGGCCCCTGTAGTCCTCCTCCTTTTCTGNNTACTTCTTCTCGTTTGCCTAGATTCCTCCTCCTACTTATTCTCTCTGCCTGCCAGCCTCACCTATTTCTCTCTCCTGCCTCACTATTGGCCATTCAGTTCTTTATTAGACCACCAGGTGCCTTAGACAGGCAACGTAATACAGCTTCACAGAGTTAAACAAATGCAACATAAACAAAAGTAACACACCTTAAAATAACATTCTACAACAAAATTCTGCACTTGATATTTGACATTTAGGTATAAGATCCATTTGGAATTAATTTTGTGTAGGTTCTAAATGGCATCTCTTTGTTTGGTAGCACTCCACTACTAAGCAACCCCAACAGGTACCCTCTAACCCAAGGATATTCCTGCCACAGCAACAAGTTAATTTAGGATGAATGCACACACCTCTCCTTCTGCTCCTCCTCCAGATCCAATCTTCCCAGTCTAATCCCCAGGGCTGTAGCAGAAAATCTTCTGTGGTCTCCCTTTCCTCTCTGACCCCATCCCCAATGTATCACAAAGATCTTCTCCAACATTCCTCCCCACCCTGCCCCCAACTCACACCATCATCCCAGCCTCCAACAGCAGGCCAGGGAAACAGGTAAGCCAACTGAATACTCCCTCTTTACCTCCAAATCTAACCCCCCAGTCTCATCCCTAGCACTGCAACAGAACACCAGCTGCAGCCTCCCCACACCCTATCCCCCCCTCCTGCCCACATTTCCTGTGAACCCCAGAGACCACCCCCACCTAATCTCCCCCCCACCGTTCTATTTACCCC
Organism: Neotoma lepida; assembly: GCA_001675575.1. Taxonomy (NCBI): domain Eukaryota; kingdom Metazoa; phylum Chordata; class Mammalia; order Rodentia; family Cricetidae; genus Neotoma; species Neotoma lepida. The sequence goes on along the minus strand of LZPO01108053.1, from coordinate 72,032 downwards.
AGTCCCCAACTCACATAGGCACCACCTGCAGACCTTCTCTTCTCCCTCTAGCCCCCTAGATTCAACACCCCATCTCATCCCCAGCTCTGTAGCAGAACTGTGGCAGTCTTCCCTGCCTGCCTGTTCCCATCTCCTGTGGATCCCACAGATCTTCCCCTTATAATTTCCCTCTTCCTAATAGTTTGAGTGATGATATAAAAGCTGTACCTTAGAGGATGATTACTGATTCTGTTCTCCTCATTAGATTGCTTTCTTAACATGTGGTTAGCATCATATGTATTTCCACCATTGTGATGACAGGCATCATGATGTATGGCATAGATGGCAACATGCAANAGCCTGTNAAATTTTATTTTTGATTCATTCTCCAAAACTGTTTTAGACAAAGGAAATCTTAAATGTGAAAGGACAGTCTTAGTCATGTGCACACACTGGAAGTTTAGTCCCTGGAAATTTACAAATAGATATAAATTATTTAAATGCCAGTTCTTTCACAACATGTTCAAAGATGACACCATAGGTCCTAAAGAATTTTGTTAACAAGGAAGATATATACAATATTTCAAGTGGAGAAAGCTGGACAAGAGAAATGGTGCATAAGGAATATTGGAATCTGGAATTTAAATGTCCTAATTCTGGAAAAAATAATGTTAATTGCCACTCAACGTAGTCTCACCTAAGTTTGCTTTTATTCTCTCTGCATGTCTTTATTGGAGTTCCCTTCAAATGACAGATGAACTGATAGAAAGCCATGACAAACCCAAAGAAATACATTTANGGTTAGGGTGTTGGGCCAAGAGTACCAGGAGAGACAAAGGGATCAGGGATGCACACTCACATAGAGTCCCAAGCACCATGTCTCAGATGGGTGAGGTCCTGTGGTCTGGGGACAACTTCTGCTTTCAACCTTGAGCAGAGAAGCTCCTTTAGTGATGGCAGATATCCTTGATTGCTCAAGGTGCTAGGATTATACAATGTTGAGTTTTATCACTAAATGGGACATCTACACCACTCCCTCTGTGGCTCAGAAAAGACTGTGGAGTAGGAAGTCCAAAGAGTCTAAAAGCTGGATGTGAATAACTGTTCTGGTATTACATTGCCTTTCTCATCATGAGCTCACAACATTGTGGCTCTTGCATTGTACCTGAGTAAGACTACATTCAGTCCTTGACTAAGAACAATTTTAAGGGGACTTATGGCTCCCTGAGGAAGCAATTGGATGATTATGGATATTTGTGAAAAGGATTCACTGACATCAGTGATACAGTACCAAGTCCATCCAGCATAGCTCTAGAGATGGACTTGACTGGAGCAGTGGGGAATGAAGAAAAGACAGGCAGACAGACACATGGACAGAGAACTGGGGTTGATTGTTCTGGGGTCTCACATGGAGAAACCTAGGCAACCGAGAAGCTCAGCACATTTATTGTATAGACTTGAACAGAGGTGCAGGGTTACTGTACACCCTTGAACAAGAAGACAGAGTTACGGCATACAATAAACAAGGAGGGGGGGGGTTAAGCGTATACACTTGGATCAAGGAGACAAGTTTAACTAACTAGGTAGGAGCAGTCTCTGTATGGGAACAGTATTCAGGCTGTAAACATCCAGGAGAAAAATATGGTGAACTTCTTTTTGTAAACACTGTCAATATCCACAGTTAGGCCACTGAGGTATGACATTACGTTTCTCTGATCCTCATCCTGAGTGTTAGAAGCTTTTCCATTTTTCCACAGGTATGAGGTTATGGTTCTTTACATGGTTGGCTTATGTCAAGAACACACACTCACTAAGGACTTCATACACTCTGGGATTCCTCCACTTTACACAGTATAGCCACTGGTTAGTTCACCTTGCTGCAAAGAAGCATGCTGTATGCCAGTGAACCATGGTGAGAAAGTTTCACTCGGTATGTCTCTATTGGGAACTCCAGCTGATTACTGAGACTGGGCTCATTAGTTGGTTTCTACTGAATACTTGTTAGCCCCCAATGTGTTGAAGTATCCTTTTTCCTTCTCATTTTTGTTTTCTTTGAAAACCTCAGTACAGTGGAAACTGCTTTTACTGGGCCTCTCTTGAGAATCTCAAGTAGCTACCTTAAAGGAGATTCCAAATTCAATTTCTTCTTGATGTTGTGAGTGCCCAATTTAAAGATATATTTTTATATAGCTGTCTGCCTGCCTGCTTGCCTGTCTGTCTATCATCTACCTATTTTTTATCGATCTATCTCTCCATTAGTATGTATTCTTTTACTTTTGATATATCAGGTACACACATATATATTCTATATTCTACTCTCACAACCCCTTATTTATGTACATACAAACATTATGTTATGATACACATATGAGATTTTTTCTGAGACTGGGTCACCTCACTCATATACTGTCAAGATCCATCCATTTTATGTAAATTTAATAGTGTGTGTAATTAATGACTGATTAAAAATAAAAACTATTACTATGACTGATGAAACACACAGCATGCATGCAACTCTGAAAACAATCATCACTGCAACGAACCCAGAGGATTCACTGATATAGCCATTGATGATTCAAAAAGCAGTGACATTTAGGCTTTCCATAGCAGAATGTCATGGAAGTGTTAGTTACCCACCATGTGTGTGTGTGTGTGTGTGTGTGTGTGTGTGTGTGTATACTTGCATCCATAGTCTACTTATTGAATCTTTCTCAGTTGAAGCTCTCATCAACTGCACTTGACTAAGTCTTTTCAAGTTTTATTTTGCATTTCTCATTAGCTTACAAAGAATCAGNCTTTATTACAGCTTTTTCAACAAAACTTGGTTTTGTTGTTTTTTTTCCCCCTTTTTTCCTCCCATCTCCCTCCCCTGATTGAGCATTCTAACTCCAGCTTCCTTCCTACTTTTATATCACATGTGACCTCTCCCCATTCTTAACATCCTTTGTCCACTTCTCCTGGACATCTGTCTAGTTTTACACTCTATAATCCACTCTTATAGCCCATTATTTAAGTACTTACAAACATTTTAAGTTGGGATACAATAAGAGAGAGAGCATGAGATTTTTATCTTTCTGAAATTGGGTCACCTCATCCATAATATCAAACCCCCAAGATCCATCTCTTTTTCTGCAAATTTAATAATTTCACTTTTTAATTTTACAGCTGAAGGGCATTCAGGTATTTTGCTAGCATACTCACTGATGAATCTGAGGAAACAAGACTAAGTGTCTTCTTTGCCGTCTAAGTTTTATATTCATCAGATTAAATAGTAGTAAGGGATATAAACTGCAGAATATGGTAAACTGACATTTACAATAATACTATTCAATTCCTCACTTAAGTATTTCTAATGGAATCAGAATGCCATAGTTATTTGTTATACAGTATAGTAAGGTGACTACAAGTAATAATACTATATTAGATATTTGAGGTCACTGAGTGTACATCTTCAATGCTCTCTTGAATGTTTGAGGTCAGAGATGTGTTAATTAGATTAATTCACTCATTTAACAGTGTACATGTATATCAAATATGCTGAACATAAAACCATGCAACATTTGTTTGTCAATTATACTTTTCAAAATCTGGGTGAGATTTTGTAAAATTGGGCTATAAACATACTGGCTTCTTTCTTTTCTCTCCCTCTCTGATTAAAGACAAATACAATGCTATTAGGTACCCTGGAACATGTGACAGGGAAACGANGGAAGTATTTGGTTAAGTTCCAACAAGCAACTAAGTCCCCAGTGCAACAGACTGTGAGATAGTGAACATTACAGACAACTATGCAGGTGAGCAAGATGAAGCCTATTGGCCTTAACTTCCCACCACTGAAATCAAAGTATTGGCCAAACTTTCTGAAGCTCTAGCAGAAAATGCATGTTCATGTCTCTTTGTCAGCTCTAGAACAGTCCTTCATCCATCAATGTCAAGAATGGTTAGCTGAGTCTCTCATACCATATCACTTTGAGACTTCCTGTCTGCCCACCTCTTGCACTAAAAGCAACCTTGTGATTATAATCACAAGTATACTTGGCTTACCTAGATAATCTAGGAAAAATCTCTTCATTCCAAGGGTCATCTAACTAGCACCCTTAATTCTACAGACAACTATAATTTCCCCCTTTCATGTGTTATAAGATATTCACAGTTTCAAGGATTAGATCAGGAAAGCTTAAATGTTCTCACTACAATTTTTGACTATGTGAAGTGATGGATGTGTTGATGAGTTTAATTAAATCATTTCACAAGGCACACATATATCAAAATACCATGTTGTACTCCAGAAAAATATAAATCCTCTTTGTTAATTAAACATTTTAAAGACTGTTTTAAAGCTGAGTATGGTGATGCTTGTCTTTAATCTCAGCACCAGGAGGCAGAGGCAGGAATATCTCTAAGTTCAAGACTAGCCTGATTACATATCCAACCAGGGCTACATAGTGAGACCCTATCTCACACAAAAAAGGAGAATTTAAAGAGGCCATTATTCCATATAACAAATTATGTTTTGTTTTTTGGTTCTTTTGTTTTGGTGGGAGCTCTGGGAATGGTCTACACACCTTGTCCAAGATAAGTATGTACCCTACTCCTGATTCCAACCCCTTACAGGAACTTTCTTATCTTCATTGTATGTATGAAGTTAAAAGTCAATGTGTATGAATCATCAGTCATAAAGTATAATGGCCATTGAAGAAAATAAAGCTTATAAAATAAAAATTGAAGAGGCCCTACATTATCTTTTTCAATATTTGAAAGTTGCAAATATCATAGCAATTTCTTCAAAAATAATGAAGAATATATTTGATTGTCATAACTCTGTTGCAAAGTTTAACACTGATAATTAAAGGCTCACTTTGTAATTCTGTTTCATGATAAGGTCAGTCCTTTATTCAGATTCTTTATTGCCCTATTTATTCTTTATTGTGGACCTCAAGAAATGGCCAATCAGGACACTTACTGATCATCTAAAATTGGTTACCTGAATCCACAGTGCTAATCTCAACTACTGCCAAAGCAGGAAAACCCTTGCCCTCCTTCCTACCCCTCCCTTTCTGTACTGTCACTACACTAGCTTCAAAANTGGTCAGTGAACTCAATTCTTGCACAGGTCCCTCTTCATTTATAAGTCCCCAATAAAAGCCAGAGAGATTGGAGGACACCCATTAACTGGTCTATTTTTCCTTCTCACTGACCAGTCAAGGAGCAGCCTGGAAGCGGTTATAAACTATCTTCCCAGCACTGGGCTGCAGAGGCAGGATGAGGTATTCAAAGCAATTCTCAATTACATAGTACGAGGCAAGCTAAGCTACAGGAAACATTGCTCTAAGCAGAACTAAATAAATCAAAAGCATTTGAGAAAAAAAAAAGGAATGAAATTCTTAATGACTGGGAAATACTGAACAGAAAAAACTAGAGATTAGAGCAGTAATGCATTTAAAGAAAATGAAATTTAAAAAATGATACCAATAATTGACTATTTAATATGATAAAAATATTTTTAAGATTAAAAAAACCTAGCTATATTGACTTTGAAAAAGAGTAGGCCCTTTCCTGGTAGAGGGAATGCCATTAATAAGAGACTGATTGATCTTGCCCATATGCACATGTTAGCTGCTGAGATCTGTAAACTGACACACAGTCAATGGCCTACGTCTCAAACCTCTGAGCTGACTTAACTCTGTCGAGCAGAATTAAATATATCTGCATAGGATAGTTGCCTAATTGGAAATTCAATATTCATTGGCTCAAGCTAACCTTTCCAACATGAACACCCACCAATGTGGGTTGTGTTCATTCACATGACATGAAATAATACATGCTGGAAAATTACAAAATCACTCCCCCTGCCACAATCAGGTCCATTTTCATAATGATGACTCCAGAAGCTGGTTGCCTATCCTANTTCCCTCTGCAGNGTACATAATAAACTACTGCTTCTATTCTGGTCCGAAGGCAGAAACCATGTTCCTCATACAAATCCTTTTCCTGAGACTGCAATGGACAGTCGACTACATGACTCAAGTGTATAACCTTAAACTTGGAGGTGGTACAGTCATTTATTTAAGAATTTAGAAGGTGCAATATAAAGGACAGCAGGTCACTGCCCTGGAGAGCAACAGACTGGGGTCAAGGACACCAGAGTCAACATAGGAGAGCTTTTCTCAGAAATTCTTTTCCAAAAAGCAGGAGGTACAGCTGTTCTAGAATTAATATGCCTTCCCAGGGAGAAATCACTCCACAAACAATTATTAATAAAGAAAAGTCTCTTTAATGATAGCATGCATCAATCTCTAGCTAATGATCAAAGAGGAGCCAGTCTAGAACAGATTTTGCATTCCACATATGCTGTGATCTTTAAGTTTCTTTTAGGTTCAGACACCAGGTTACAATTTGAACAATTTAAATCAGGACAGGAAACTGCAAATTTAGCCACTCAGGAAGATGGGAAACTTACACAGCTAAGTTACTCCCAGTATCATTTCATAAGTACAACAGTGACCTGACACAGCAGGTCATTCTTCAGTGACACAGTCCTGAGGAAGAGGTCCCAGAAGATGAGAAAGGTAGGAAAAGCAGAAAGTAGAAAAGATAAAAGCTGGGTTGGGGAGGTCTCGCACAAACTATGTCTCATGCCAAGTAAGCTTCTTAAGAATAGCATCTTATATACTACTTCCAGGGGGGAAAGAGAAGGAAAGAGGAGACATCTATGAAGTCAGTAGAAACTATCATACAATGAGACATACCCAGGGAGGAGGCTAATCAAACAATGCTGCATTTGGGGAACAAAGGGNATTTCAAGAACATTACTGACCAAGCCCACAGTGGTATTGGAACTGATAACCATAGCTACATGTGGTGGGAAGAGTTGGATTCTCAGGATCTCAAGCAACCCCTCCACAAAGGCCCTGGACAGAGACCATTACCAGCTCCCCCAAGGATATTTCTCATTTTAGAGAAGGAGCTCTGTTTTTACTCTATNCTTCAAAGACTCAGGGAAAGCTCCCAGGCTGTTATTTGACTTTTCCAAGCTTGCTCCTGGGTTTGAGAAGAAGCTATGTTCTTTCTCCATACATGAGGGCCTCAGGGAAGGTTTTGTTTGATCAGGCCAGCCCTCCACACATCAATGTTTTTCCTTTTCAAACATTTGTGACCTGCTGTCTTGTCCATCTAGCAGAACTATGCTTTTCTCAAGAAGAAAACTGGACCTTTATGGCACACCAGGCCTTAATGTTGGCTGTGACTCTGTAATGTCCCCTTGAACAGCTTGTTAGAGGCCTGTTCCTTGATATGGGGATGGGCATAGTGGCTATTTGTATATCATCAGGGTGTCTCCTTTTTAATGGCTTGAAGCCAAATGTCTGGACAATCCTGGTGAACAAACATGTGTATCCTAATATCCTAATGTATAACAGGCCTAGTTAGCATATTGCCTATCTTTGGAGTGTTTTAGAAGCAGCCTTTGCTTAGCTAAATTTGACTTCATGTGACTATCTCCTAAGCATTGATAAATCTTTTATATCACCAACTCTACTCTTCTACATCACAGCTTAGTAGTGGAGTGCTACCCTACAAAAGAAATGCCTTTAACAACCTCCACAAAATTAACTATAAATGGATCTTACACCTAAATATTAAATACAAAGTGCAGAACTTCTAGAAGATACTAAAGAAACTAGACCTCTCTGAAATTGCCAACCTGCCTTCCATGGATGTACCAAAAGAATGCTGACATTGACTACAAAGATGTTTCTACACACAACTGCCTGTTACCAATGCTCTGTACAGATGCACCCCACAGAATGAAGTTATGAAGAGGCCTGAATTTGGGTCCAAGGAGTTGCAAAGACTGCAGAGGACCTTACAGGACACCGAATCTGGCTTTAGGTTCCCACCCAGCCCAGGGGAAGCCTTGCCACACTGGCCTGGGCAGCTCACCATCTCCTCCTCCCCATCTGGGGAAAAGCAGTCCCTTANTCACTTTGTCATGACTTCCCAGTTTGCCCATGCTCCCCTCACAGCTCCCTGCAGTAGCACTCACAGCACAGCAAACAAAACCACTGGTGCCTTTTCAGCTACCAAGCCAAGCCTGCTGCCTGAAGAGCCCTGTACCACTTCTGACTGGCAGGTTGGCCTGCATGCCCTGATTGGCTAGTGAGGACTGAGTGACAAGAGCACCGCCCTTAAGCTTACAGAGTGCTGAATGGACAAAGCATGGTGGTTCCTGGCCCTGCCTTCTAACCCAGACCCAGATATTTTCAGATCTTCAGAGACATGCATTTCAATAGCACTTGCCCCAGGCTGCAACAGCTGACCAAGCTATCTTCCTGCACTCCATAGACACTTCCCCTTTTTCCTCCTTGATATAATGTGGCTAGCCTGCACAGCCCATTGCATAAAGTAGAGAGAAGTGATTCCCCTGTCCCATAGGTGGAAGGATGCCCAGTATTTTAACAATTAAAGAGAGATTTTTAGGACACAAAAGAAGTTGTTTGTTCTATGGCTTGACACTTAGGTCATATGAGCTGAAGGTACTTTTTACCTGGTTGTCACAGGGACTTAAAACAGGAGAGAAAAAAGGGAACCAGATCACAAACAAGATAATAAGTCTTTCTCCACCAGAAGGTGGGATGATGGCTCCATTGTTTTAGGAGTATTATTCCTGAAGTTCATTTCAATCTCTTGACAATTTAATAATAAAAAATGTAGTCTTCACAGTAAGTTGAATACTTAGAAATGGAGCAAGGAAGAATGCCTTTATGAGCACTATTGTGAGTCAGCACATCTTCCTCAGTGGGCAGGTGAAAACAACAACAACAACAAAAACAGTAGTATTAGTCAATGTCCTCTACATGAACAGGACTGGTAGAATGAATCTTTCTCTCTGTATGTAGAAAGTAGATTTAATAGAATGTCCCACAGAACAGACCAATATTAGCTATCATTGCAAAGTTGTGGAATCCAGTAGATGTTCAGCCCATGTAGCTGGATGTCTTAGCGGATCATCAGTATACAACAGAATTCCTAAGAACTAGGTTCTGAAAGGAGAAAGAGACAACTCCCCCCTCCTCACTTCTAAAAAGTATCTGCTGACCAGAGTTTTTAGAGCCGACTGGGAGAGTAAGGTCAGAATGATAAGTCTATCCTGGGCCCAGCNAAATCAGGATACAGAAGACATAAATCCAACTGACCAAAGAGTGAACTCTGTGGAAACAGACCTGATATCCTGAACTCAGCAAAAACAGGACATAGGGAATGAAAAATTTATGCCTCTATCGATACCCTGTATGCTTTTAGAAAAACCTCACCACTAGCCCCCCCCCTTGGTATGTAATCTTCTGCACATAACCCTTTTCTATATAAGGGTTGAAACAAAGGACGGGACTTCTTCCCTTTCTCGCTGTGTCAAGTAGTTGGGACAAAGTCCCTGGCCAGGATCTCAATAAACAAACTCCTGTGTGTTTTGCATCAGGTAACGGCTCTGTGGTGGTCTTCTTGGGGGTCTAGCGACACGGGTACTACAGTTCTAATGACAGCAAAGGAATGATCTTCCTAGCCACAGCTAGGTCAAACAGGCAAAGAGAGAGAGCTTCCTTCTTCAATATCCTTTATAAATGTAGGCTGGGTGGGTTGAGGGGGAAGGCTGGGGGGGTGGGAGGAGGGAGGAGAGGGGGTTCTGTGGTTGGTATGTAAAATAAACAGAAAATCTTTTAATAAAAAAAGAAAAAATTTTATGACAAGTTCAAAATATATGTATATTTCTATGATAATTGCCCTCATACTTGTTATTTCTATGTGTGATGGTCACTATGGCATGTAGAAGAATATTCCAAGATTAGAGTAGAGAGTTTGGATCANATTATAAAATTTGAAATGTTTTAGAAATTGAAATGTATATTTTGAAGTAGAATATATAGCCAAGAAAGACTGCAATTAACGACTACAAAGATGATAAATTTGCACACATAGTTCAATATCTTCACTCTCATGTACATTATAGACATGTAAGAAAATTTGGTTCAGATAAACTTTTTGTGAGAATGCATGGCATGGTTCAACAATGGCTACAGAGTCTCACAGGTGCAGATCTGGGCAGGTACTGGGAAAGAATATCGAGAACACGTAAAAATNCTAAGCTTTAAACAATTCCTTTGATTTCTCTTGTCTTTAAAGTATCTGTGAAAATGTTGTGTCAGCTTTCCTCCTTGCTTTCATTTTGACAAAATCTACCAAATGAAGTTGATTCATATCAAAAATGNATTGGTTGGTAGTAAACTGTCAGTGTTGTTATGTAAAACTTTCTAATTAATAAAGCAAATTAAAAATTNAAAAAAATGTAGGCTGCCACTATATGTGGCACAGATTAAAAGTGGATCTTATCACCTCAAAAGATCCAGGTTAATGATGGGTTTTTCCACTTCAAAAGCGGCAATTAAGAAAAATCTCTCAAAGTGTATCCAATTCTTTGGTTTTAATTAATTCCAGAGGTTGTCTGTTTGACTTTCAAGAATAACTATCACAGCAGCCAAGACAGAAGAACTGACAAAGATTTCTNGCCTGCAAGAGGCAAGGAGAACATGGCAGTCATTTCCAAAGAAATGCTTTTTCTAAACAAAGGAAGCATGGGAATTTTACATAGGGAGTCTGTACATGTTCCTGTAGAGTTCTGCCTATTCCTAAGCATGCTCAGTTACCAAATCCAATTCTGAACATGGTCACAATGATAAGAAGATACATTTAGGGGAATTCTTACCTTAAAGTCATGTAGGAACATATATAAATTATAAAACTGATGGATAAAAAAAACCTCTGGCTGCCGGGTGGTAGTGGCACACGCCTTTAATCCCAGCTCGGGAAGCAGAGGCAGGTGGAGCTCTGTGAGTTAGAGGCAAGTCTGATCTACAAAGTGAGTTCTAGGACAGCCAGAGCTGTTAGACAGAGAAACCCTGTCTCAAACAAACAAACAAACAAACAAACAAATAAACAAAAAATGCCTCTGGCATGTTCAGTTCATCTTGTACCAAAGTCTTAGCTGAAAATCAAGTAAATGACACTGTAAAAGTAGATTGCTTTGGAGCCTATGCTTCCTGTCAGTCTTGATATTTGATCTAAAAGATACATGTACGTACCAATGCCACAATTCTCACATATACAAAAAACAGAGAACAAATATAGAAAACATCATGGAAAAGTCACCTATCAACACTGTGGTCGCTGTTCTTCGTTGGAGAGCTATGCGGAGCTATTGTAACCTCAGAATAAGGCTGCTTTTGCCTCTGAGCATACTGGCTCAGAGGAAGGCCACAGCTACTTCTGTACAGGACCAGAAGTTCATTTTAACTAGCCCTGGCTGATGCTTATCTCAGGCCTGTGACAGCACTGTGAAGAATTCCATTCTTTTCTTTTTTTAAAACCTTTATTTTAACTTTAATTATATGGGTGTTCTGCCGTCATGTGTGTTTGCAATACCTACAGAGGCCAGAAGAAGGCAGGAAATACCTGGAACTGGAGTTACAGCAAATGATTAAATACCATATGGGTTCTGGGAATGGAAGCTGAGCCCTCTGTAACAACACCCAGTGCTCTTAAGAGCCAAGCCATCTCTCTAGCCCCACTTTTTTATTTAAAAATTATTCTGTACATTTTTTTAAAAANTTTTATTCATTTTACATACTAACTACAATTTCCCCTCCTTCCCCTCCTCTCAAGCTCTCCCCCCACCCCATCATTACTGGAGTGTGAGGTCCTTTCCATCCCCATACCCTTGGCACACATTGCCAAGCATCCTTTTTTGGCTTTAGTGGCCTTAAGATTTTCAGCAAGTGACACAGGTTCCTACTGCATGGCTGGAATTGGTTATTTCTTTAGGTAACTTTGAGTGATACCTCATGTAATGCAGCTTTTGTATGATTATGTTATACAGGTGGTGGGAAAGGAGGGTAGATCCATCACACAGATGTTCTTGTTTTAGTCTAGAGTCTCTGGAAACTATCCACTGCATGGATATTTGTCAAAAGGCTTCTCTTGCTTATTTTTTTCTTTTTTGTTAATTTTTTTTCATTTATTTACATCCCAACAGCAGTTTCCTTTCCCTCCCTCCTCCTCCCCTCTGCTCTCCCCATCAGTTCCTCCTCTGTTTCTGTTCAGAAAGGAGCAGCATCCCATGAGTGTCAACAAAGCATGGCATATCAAGTTAAGGTAGGGCTAAGCTCCTCCCTTTGTATTAAGGGTTGAGGTAACCTAGTATGGGGAATAGGTTCCCCAAAGCCAGCTCAAGTGCCAGGGACAGGCTCTGATCCTACTGCTAGGAGTCTCACAAATAGATCAAGCTGCACAACTGTCACACATATGTAGAGGGGCTAGGTGGAACCTATGCAGGCTCCCTAGCTGTTCATCCAGAGTCTGTGAGCTGCTATGAGCCCAGGTTAGTTGTTTCTGTGAGTTCCCTTGTGATGACCTTGACACATACAGCCCCTACCCCAGCTCATATAATCCTTCCTCCCTCTTTTGAACAGGATTCCTGGAACTCAGCCAGTGCTTGGCTGTGGATCTTTGTATCTGCTTCCATCAGTTACTGGATGAAGGCTCTCTGATGACAATTAGGGTAGTCACCAATCTGATTATAGGAGATAGCCAGTTCAGGCACCCTCTCTACTATTACTAGGAGTCTTAGCTGGGATCACCCTTGTGAATTCCTTGGAGTTTCCCTGGCACCAGGTTTCTTCTCCCTAACCCCAACATGCACCCCCAATATCAATATGTTTCATTACCCTCCCCCTCCATCCCATCCCCCAACCCACCCAGCCTGATCCCTCATGTTTCCAACCCCTACCCCACCCCCAGTTTACCCAAGAGATCTCTTCTACTTCCCCTTCTCAGAGAAATCCATGCATCCCTCTTTGGATCCTCCTTGTTACCTAGCCTCTCTAGGACTGTGGATTGTAGCCTGGTTATTCTTTACTTTACCGCTAATATCCACTTATGACTGAGTACATACCATGTTTGTCTTTTTGGATCTGGGTTACCTCATTCAGGATGATTTTTTTCTAGTTCCATCCATTTGCCTGCAAATTTCATGATGTCATTGTTTTTTACAGCTGAGTAATATTCCATTGTGTAAATGTACCACATTTTCTTTATCCATTCTTTGGTTGAGGGCTATCTAGGTTGTTTTCAGGTTCTGGATGTTACAAATAATGCTGCTATGAACATAGTTGAGCAAGTGTCCTTGTGGTATAATTGAGCATCCTTTGGGTATATGCCCAAAATTGGTATAGCTGGGTCTTGAGGTAGATTGGCTCCCAATTTTCTGAGAAACCAACTTATTGATTTCCAAAGTAGTTGTAACTTTGCAATCCCATCAACAGTGGAGAAGTGTTCTACTTACTCCACATCGTCTCCAACATAAGTTTTCATTAGTGGTTTTACTCTCAGCCATTCTGACAGGTGTAAGATGGTATCTCAGAGTCATTTTGATTTGCATTTCCCTGATGGCTAAGGATGATGAACAGTTCTTTAAGTGTATCTTGGCCATTTGAGATCCTTCTGTTTAGATCAGTACCCAAGTTTTTAATTGGATTATTTGGTATTTTGATGTCTAGTTCCTTGAGTTCCTTATATATTTTGCAAATTAGCCCTCTGTCAGATGTGGGGTTGGTGAAGATCTTTTCCTATTCTGTAGGCTGCTATTTTGTCTTATTGACAGTATTCCTTTGCCTTACAGAATCTTTTCAGTTTCATGAGGTCCCAGTTATTAATTGTTGATCTCAGTGTCTGTGCTACTGGTGTTCTATGCAGGAAATTGTCTCCTGTGCCAATGTGTTCAAGGCTGCTTCCTACTTTCTCTTCTATTAGGTTCAGTGTAACTGGATTTATATCGAGGCATTTGATCCACTTGGACTTGAGCTTTGTGTGTGTGTGGGGGGGGATGATAGATATGGATCTATCACACTAGCAACTTAACAGCACACCTGAAAGCTCTAGAACAAAAGAATGAATCTCACCTAGGAGGAGTAGACAGCAGGAAATAAACTCNGGGCTGAAATCAATAAAACAGAAACAAAGAGAACAATACAAAGAATCAGTGAAACAAAGAGTTGGTTCTTTGAGCAAATCAACAAGATATCCAACCTAACTAAAAGCAAACACTGAGGAAATCCAGAGAATCTTTAGGTCANACTTCAAAAACCTGTACTACACAAACTTGGAAAATCTAAAAGAAATGGACAATTTTCTTGATAGGTACCACATACCAAAATTAAATCAAGACCAGATAAATAATTTAAATAGACCTATAACCCCTAAGGGAATAGAAGCAGTCATTAAAAGTCCCCCAACCAAAAAATGCCCAGGGCCAGATGGTTTCAGCACAGAATTCTACCAGATTTTCAANGAAGAGCCAATACCAATACTCCTCAAATTGTTCCACACAATAGAAACGGAAGGAACNTTGCCAAATTCTTTTTATGAAGCTACAGTTACCCTGATAACCAAACCACACAAAGATTCAACAAAGAAAGAGAATTACAGACCAATCTCCCTCATGAACATTGATGCAGAAATACTGGCAAACCAAATCCAAGAACACATGAAAAAAATTATCCACCTTGATCAAGTGGGCTTCATCCCAGAGATGCAGGGATGGTTCAACACACGAAAATCTGTCAATGTAATCCATCATATAAACAAACTGAAAGAAACACACACACACACACACACACACACACACACACAATCATCTCATTATATACTGAAAAAAAGCCTTTTAGACATGTACACAGCTTAGTTACAAACCCCACTACCCAAGGCTGTACCTGATAACCAGAACCCAGTGATATCACTCACTCCAGATAACCAGACACAGTCATAAAACCACATGATGCCCACTGGACAGAATATAAACAGAAACCAAAAGCAATGCTCTACTCTGTACATGTGGAGAGACATCATCTTGATCAACCCTGTGGCTAGAGTATCTCCCCCAGGATCCTGACCCTTGAATCAGAGGCTTCTGTTAGAGACTGGACCTGAACTTCAGCTAAGATACATTGCACAGGTGAGCAGCCTAGGCAAGACAGGCTTAGGACCAGAGTTGGGAATTTAGAGTGTAAACTTTGTATGACAACCATCAACATAATAAAATATAACTTTTATTATACTAACTATGCATATCTACCTTCTTGCTCATAAAACTTAGGATCACTTTCCTATGATTGATGATTATATGTAAGTCTGCATCAGAATGAGGAAAGTATTTTTCCAAACCAAATGCAAGGTAACAGATTTTTAAAGAAATAATGTATGATTTCTATTATATACCTAAAGCAACTTGTTTTGCTCTAATTACTTTATATGTCACAAGAACTTTTGAAAACAAATTTATCCCCATTTTTTATGTGTATGTTTGTATGTTCAAGAGAATGTCTTCCATTTGTGTACAGCTGACACACCAGAAAAGAGGCTATCAGATCCCCTGAACCTGGAGTAGCAGGGAGTTATGAGCACCCTGATTTAGGTGCTGGGGTCTGAACTCAGGTCATTACCAAGAAGAATTTGTGCTGAGCGACCTACCAAGCCCCATAATACTTTTTATCCAATAATCTAAAAGACTTTCACAGATTAACAACAACAAAATCTAAATAAATAAAGTATATAAATGATCCTTGGGAACATGATGCAGTAATATTAAGGTGTTGTTTATGGTCAATTTGCACAATAAACTGAATGCAATCCAAAGACAATGCCCAACAATTTATAACAGGAAAGCTGAGTCTAAAACTACATGCAAAGTGGAAACACTCAGAATGCTCAATGGATTATCAAAAAAATAGTACACACATACAATTGGTACAATGTGACTTCTATCTTTACAGCAAAAGCTACAATAATCAAGAATGTATACAATATTTGTGAAAAATAAAGAGGATGGAGAGAAAAAGCCAAGAACAAAAGCAGGAAAATAGAGTCAACTTTTAATCAAAAGACCAAAGGAAACTCAGTCAGGAAAAGTGTGATCTTAACTGGTGTACCCAGCCACCTATGATTCTATGTGTATAGAAATTAAATAAACACAGATTTCACAACTTCAACAAAATTAACTCAAAATGATCCTTAAACTGTTAACTTTCTAACCCTCCAGCTACTGATATTTCTTCCACAGAGCCCAATGTTCTAGAGCCCTCCCTGCAAATGGAGGCAATTTCTTCCAGAGCCTACTATGGCTCTACAGTCTCTCATACCCCCTTGTGGTTTCAGGCAAACCCAGGCGCAAAGATGCCCAATCACAAAACAGTGTTGAAGAACAATTTAATGTCTGCTTCCTGCCATATGGATTATGTCACAAGATGTGGCATCTGCCCTATCCACCTGCACAACACTATATAAACCTGAGCTATCTCTATAGCTCAGAAACTCCTTTTGTGAGCTGTGAAGTTCACTGAATCACACCATAGTTGCTAGCAGTAGCAGAAAGTTGAAAACATTTTAATCATGTATTGCTGACGGATGATGACCATCCCCTCCTTTCTACCAGTTTCTAAATTATCTGTAACATTTGTAAGACAAACCTGAAAGTAGAATGTAACATTCAGAACTTCTAGAAAACAGACCTTCACTTTTCCAATCTGTCTTCCCACTGNACAACAAAAGCAATACCACCTGTGCGTGCACACTGGACAGTAATATTACAAGCTCATAGTCTCCTATGCCAGGATGGCAGAGCCTCCCCCTCCCCAGGGAATCCATATTCAACAAAGCTCAGAGGCCAAGGGACACTGCCCAGGTCACCACAGGGACCAACGTTCAGAACCTCAGTCTAATTCATGGTCCATCCCAGTTCAAGCAGCTCTGATAGCTCAGCCAATCTGCTCTTCCTGGTCTTGGAACAGTGGCCCTTTTACACTATGGTTAGACAGGGCCCTAATCTGGGAAATTTGTAGTTTAGTAAAATTGTCCAATCTCCTAGAGCACTTCCTGTCCCTCTTCCAAGGCAGAGGGTCCATAACACACTCAATGTCCAGTGCAGACAACCCTTTGCTTCATAGCTAGGAGGTCCTGCAACCAAACACAGGTCACATCCAAACAGTAACTGTTGTTAAACAAAGAGGCCATGGATTACAACATAAAGAAGGGTCTATGGGAGGGCTTGGAAGCAGGAAAGAGATAGTAGAAATAATGTAATTATAATCCCCAAAAATTCTGTTAAAAAGTTTATACAGGCTTTATGGTCATATGCTCCAGAGACTAGGGATTTGTATTAGAACACACCAAGTACTATTCATGTCATTTCTCTCAGGGTATACATCTTAAACCTGGAAAACACGGTCATGTTAGCCAGGGCCATACCATTTTTTCTAGTTCTCCTATTTAGGTTAAACTGGTGTAACTACACTAATTTGGTTTCATGATAAGCTCAGTTCTTTACCCAGATTCTTGATTGCCTGGTCTGTGGACCCAAGAAATGACCAGTCAGAACATTTATTGATCATTTAAAATTGACTACTTCANTACTCATTGCTAATGTCAACTACTGTCAAAGCAGGAAAGCTTTCACCCTCTTTCTTGCCCATCCTTTTCTGCACTGTGACTACACCTGCTTTACAGTTTCTCAGTGAACTCAATTCTTACACGGGTCCCACTTCATTTGTAAATTCACGATAAAATCTGGAGAAGTTGGAGGATACTCACTCACTGGTCTATTTTTCCTTCCCACAGACCAGTCAATGCCCAGCCTGGAAAGAGTTGCAGGGCTGTCTTTCCAGCACTGGGCAGCAGAGGCAGGATTAGGTGTTCAAAGCAATTCTCAATTACATAGTGTTAGGCAAGCCTGAGCTATGGGAGACATTGATCAAAACCAGTGGTTCTCAACCCTCCTAATGCTGTGACTCTTTAATACAGTTCCTCATGATGTGGTGACCCCCCAACCATAAAACTATTTTCACTGCTACTTCATAACTATAATTTTCTGTTATAAACTGTAATATAAATATCTGTGTTTCCCAATGGTCTTAGGCCAGTCCTGTGATAGGATCATTTGATCCCCAAAAGGGAGTCATGACCCTCAGGTTGAGAACCACTGCTCTANATTGACATAAATAAATGAATAGCACTTAAAAAAATGGAATGAGAATATTAAACTGGGAAACATTAGAAAATAGAAACAAAGAGATCATAGCAGTAATGCATTTAAAGAAAATGAAATTTAAAAAATGATACCAATAATTGACTTTTTAAATGATAAAAATAATTGGAGGAATGCTTAGCTATACTGACTTTGAAAGAGAGTAGGCACTTCACTGGTAGGGAGAATGCCATTAATAAGANACTATGACTTTGTCCCATGTAAAATGTTAGTCACTGAAGGTTGTAAGTTAACACATGGAGTTACAGTCAGTGGTCTGTGTCTGAAACCTCTGAGCTGATTTAACTGTGTAAACCAGGATTGCANATATCTGCATAGGAGAGCTGGATAATTGGAAACTGAATACTTAGTAGTTTAAGCTATCTTCCCTAAACTGTATACCCACCAATTCTGTCCNCATTCACATGGAAGGAATTAATGCATGATGGNAAATTAGACAGAAAGTCACTCACCATGTCCCATCCTTCTTTGTAATGGAGACTCCTGCAGCTCACTGCCTTCAACTTCAGTCTGTGATCTAGCTATTGTCTAGTCTGTTTCCCCCTGCAGTGTACACAGTACATTGTTCCTTCCTCTTCTGGTCTGAAGGGAGAAGCCATGCTCCACATGCAATTCCTTTCCCTGTTCTGCAATGAACAGTCCACTATGTGACTCAAACTGGCAATTTTAGAACTCTGTGGTGCTGTAGATGTGTAATCCAAGAATTTAGGGTGGTTAGTCAGGAGGATAACAAGGGCAATGCCCTGTGGGGCTACAGACAGGGTTCAAGTCCACCTCAATCAATATAGGAGACCTTAACTCAAAACTGTTTTTCAAAAAGACTGGAGACGCAGCTGTTCTAGAATTAATATACCTTCATGGCACAACAGGACTTAATGTTGGTTGTGACCCTGTAACGGTCCCTTGAGCACCATGTTTGAGGCCTTTGATGGGGATGTGGGCCTTTTGGCTGGTTGTAAATCAGGGTTGTCTCATTTGTTATGGAAATGTAGCTTAATGGCTGATTAATCCTGGTGAACATTTACATCTTATCATACTAATCTCTAACAGGCATGGTTAGCATACTACTCATTTTTGGGGTATTTGGGATGCAGCCCTTCCTTACCCTAACCCTAACCCTAACCCTAAAATCTACTTTGTGTGACTTAATGTCTCCTAAGAACTGGTAAATCCTTATACCATCAACTCTACTCTTCTATATCACAGTTTAGCAGTGGAGTGCTACTCTACACAGAAGATACTGTTTACAAGCTCCACAAAATTAACTCCAGATGGATCCTAAACCTAAATGTTAAGTGTTAAAAGTGCAGAACTTCTACAAGATACTAGAGAGACCAATACTCCCCGAATTAGGCAAATCTGGTGATGTCTCTCCACATGTGACAATATAAGTACTGCAGGCACCAGCTTTTCACAGTGATGTTAACAACAAGGATATTTCTAAGGACAGTTTTGCTCCCAATGCTCTGCACAGACACAGCCCGGGGAATGAAGTTATTCAAAGGCTGCCAGCACGGCCCAGGGCGTTGCAAAGACCACATAGGAACACGCTGGACCAGGCAGGACCAGGCAGGACCACGCCTGTGTTCTGTGTCTGGCCACTGGCTCCCACCTAGCTAGGGGAGGACCCACCACACCGGCTCCCAAGCCTCAGGCAGCCGTTCTACCTAGTCTGGGGACAGCGGCTCCTCGCTCATCAAGACCAGTCACTCCTCCCTACATGGGGACAGCAGCCCCCTGCTCACCATGGCTGGCCACTCCTCCCCGCCTGTGGTCAGCGGCCCCTCACTTACCGTGGCGGGCTATCCTCCCCCCTGGGGACAGCAGGCCCTCACGCACCTTGGCCCACAGCTCCTCTCCGTCTGTGGAAAGCAACCCCTCGCTCACCATGTTGCGGCTGCCAAGCTGACCCACGGTCTCCCCACAACGAAGCCCAAAGCACAGCACACAGGACAACTTCCGACTTCCTCAGAAGAACTGAGCCAGAAGCCGGGCTCCCGGAAGAACCCTCCCATTTGACTGGCCGGTCCGCTGGAGGCTCTGGTTGGTTAGTGAGGTCTGAGTGACAGGACCAGGTGAGCAGAAGGGACACAGCACAGTGGTTCCCAGCCCTGGCTTCCAATCTAAGGACAGACCTATCCCAGATTGGATGGAGATTTGTGCCAAATTGAACAGCAAGTCTCTTGTTAATGTAAATCGTTTGGTTCAGTTTTTAAAGGAAGTATACAAATTCAGAAGGAGGCTAATCAAACAAAGTTGCACAAGAGGAACACGGGGAACTCAAGAACACTATAAACGAAGTCCACAGTGGCTTTGGGACTGAAAACCACAGCCCCATGTGTGGAAAGTGTTGGGTTCTCAGGATCTGAAGCAATCCCTTCCCAAAGGCCGTGGCCCCAGATCATTTGCCAGCTCCCCCAAGCATATTCCTGGTATTAGAGACAGAGCTCTGTTTTTGCTATTTACATCAGAGCCTTAGGGAAACCTCCCAAAGCCTAGGCAGATTGCCAAGCTTGGAGAGGTCTAGTTTCTTTAGTGTCTTCTANAAGTTCTTCATTTTGCATTTGACGTTTAGGTGTAAGATCAATTTGGAGTTAATTTGTGGGGGTTGTAAATGGCATCTCATGTACTGGGTANCACTCCACTACTAAACTGCAATGTAAAAGACTAGAATTGGTGATACAAAGGATTGACCAATGCTTAGGTGATAGTAATTCGCACAAAGTAGACTTTAGCTAAGGAAGGGCTGCCTCTACCCCAAAGATAAGTAGTATGTTAACCAGGGCTGTCAGAGATTTGGATGCTGGGATATAAATGTTTATTCACCTTTTATGTATACTGTTATTGGTCACATGTCTGTAGTAAAAACAGCAAATGGGATGTTCATCCGCGGAGAGGATAGAGAGACCCTCTGTGTAAAGATCTCTCTGTAGTAAGCTGGGGCATCATAGTTTTAAGAGAGATTTCTTAGTTGTATTGTACTGGATGCTGTAAACATCAATTCTGTGATGTTTTGTTATGTATTTGCTGTTTCTTGGTATCGACTACATACTTTAATTAAAATCCAAAAGCATGGTTATAGTAGTGATGCCATGTATTACATGAAGACCATCTTATGTTTTCTCTAAGATTTAGTTTAATAGATTGTATCTAGAAAATATTAATTTAATACGTATATACACAGTTTCTATTCAGCATTGTTTAATTAATTATTGTTGCTCAGCATTATCTTAAGACAAACAATTGGTACTTTTCCTATGATCAGCCGTGCCTGTTTACAAGGGATGACCACCACCAGGTTTGCTGACTGTTGATATTCTATCATGAAAAAAGGTATTCCCTCCTTATGAGTATACAGCCTGTTTTCCAGGCAACTGTATGCAGTTCAGCCCTAATGACATGTAGTTTTAGGGAGGAGCTAGAGTAGATAGCCTGGAAAAGACTTGGGAGGAGGTAGATTCTGTGTATGCACCTATGAGAAAGCCATCTTTAAAATTTGGAATTTACCTTGAGTGCTATCAAGCTTACTTTCTATGTCCACTAAGAAATGTAATGTAATGGAGAGCTTATTGGCAGTAGAAGAGTAGAGAGAAAGTGAGCTCCATATATGCAGCTATCGGAGAGCCATTGTGCATACTGGGTGGAGATATTCCTGTGTGGACGCTTTTGGGTATCTTAGTTAGAGTTTCTATTGCTGTGAAGAGACACCATAACTACAGCAACACTTACAAAGGAAAACATTTCCTTGGGAGCTGGCTTATAGTTTCAGAGGGTTTAGTTTATTACCATCATGGCAGGAAGCATGGTGGTGTGCAGGCAGACATGGTGCTGGAGAAAGGTCTGAGAGTTCTACATCCAGAAAATCAGGCAGCAGAAAGTGACTGTGACACACTTCCTACAACAAGGCCACATCTACTCCAGCAATGCCGTACCTCCTTTAGTGCCACTCCCTGTGGGACTTTGGGGGCCATTTTGATTCAAACCACCACAGTATCAAAACCCTTGTAAGTATCTTTTCAACCATGCTCCGTAAGTAAGCTCAACAAACTCATTGGTTCCCCAGATGGACTTTGGTGAAATTGTACTCTGCATTGTCATTGAGACTTATGGGAATGGGGTAGACATTGCTTCCTCCCCCTCCCCGGGAGAGCAAATTCCCACAACAGATCATAAACATATTTGTTAATGTTCCTATGTCTCATGGTATTAGAAAAAGGAAGTAGTACACAAAAGAACATGTTAGAAGAATATAAATGTGGGAATGACCTTAATAAAGAAGAATGTAGATATATGAAGATGATGATGACTGAATGGTTCCAGAATAAAGAAGACTGGAAAGGTTTTGCAGGTTATGAAGGTCTCAGAATTTGCTTAAGGTACATAAAGGATGAGATTTAGAGAGCATATATTTATTAAAGGGCAACATCAGATATCAACTATTTCAAGGACTGGCTAAAATGTATGTCAAACAAAAGTTTATTGAGTTATGCCTGGCTATTTAAGTATTATACAGTAGTTAAAAGCACCAAAGTGGTATAAAACTGGATGTTTCATAATCATTCTTGGAGGCTATTCTAATGTGGTTAGAGGAACTAATGGAAGAGTATTTCTCCCCTTTCCATACAAGGTCAATGAGGTCCCTGGGAACAAAGGCCATTGATCTCTTGTCCTGTTCATGGAGGCCATAGAGACCCCACTCAATGAATTTGAAACATTGTCCAGTCTACAAAAGGAGAATCAATGTGGGAAATATTTCCTGGAGGCTCAAAGGAAGCCACATTGCATAAAGCAAAGCCTTTGACTTATCCTCACATTGATGAACAACTGGAAAAAGAAAGGCTAGAAGAGACTGAGGTTCCTCTCAAGCCCAAGTGACCCCTGAAAACTAGTTGCTCAACTGGCCTTGACAGCACAGAAAGAAAGATTAATTTTGGCCACCTGCATAGTCCTCAACACTCATCAGGAAAGTTTAACCAAAGACTAAGAGAATTGATAACAACCCAAGGGATCACATGCCACAGACATTAATTTATGTCTACATGAGATGTTATTTAGACAACCAATCTCATTAACTTTTTCTTCTTGATAAAAAGATGCTGTCCAGATGTGAGATGTCAGACCTTGGCTCCCTGAGCAACTGCCCACAGCTGAGGAAGACAGGCCCATGATTGTTTTAACCCCCAAATTAAATGATGGCTAAATACCTCATCTCTCCCTATCCAGAAGCCACATGGGAAGGACTTCATGCTGACTTTTGGCTGATGAAACAGCTGTGAAAGGGCATGAGAGCTTATTGTAGGCTCATCACTCTGGAGATCAACTGTAGAGGTTAAAGGGGAACATCTAATTCATGGGGGCTATTGTAAGCCCATCAAGAATGTCTTATGGAGTTTGGATAGTTCAGTCCTTTCCAGACACCAGCAAAGGAATTCCTTTCCTGTCTACATTTGAGAGTTTGGTCATTATGAGAGGCCCTCTGGAAGGGTATCCCAATACTGCCACCTCATACCCCAAATTCAGCTGGAAGAAATCAAATCAGTCTTTGCCCCAATCCCATAATGGCAGTTAGGGTTACCTTTTCAGAGGGAGGTAAGAACTGGAGGTAGAAATCTACTAGACAATTTAGGATAAAAGAAACCCAAAGAAAAGTAACCAACTGCTTTCTTGACTAGAAGCCAGTGTCACTGGAACTCTTAGCAGTTTCATCCTTGCCAGAGGCCAAAGATGCCAAAAGTGTATTGGGGGCTCGGATCTCTGATGCTAAGTGATTCTAGGGGCCTTAGGAAGGAGGAAAGTTAAAAGTAGTAATGAAGGCCTGTTTAAAGACCTTTGGTCAAGAAAATAGAATTTGTCCTGAGTATAGACCTAACATTTGAATGGGGACAGGTCAAGGAACCTGGTCTGGTGAACCAAGAAATGGCTACTCAGGACATTTATAGATCACCTGATGCAGCTTGGGAGGTTGGGAAATTAGTTAACAGATAGACAGGTATAAAAGCCAGGTTAGACCGGAACTCGCTCTCTTTGCTCCGCTTCGCTCCTGGGAAGTAGAGGCAGCGTTGGTGAGTGGTGGCTTGCTCCTAATTCC
>LZPO01108053.1:29998-41578 GCA_001675575.1 Neotoma lepida | reverse complement strand
ACAAGCAGAGACAGGAGGGTCCTGGGGGTTCACTGGTCAGTGCATATAGCCCACCATTGAGTTCTAGGTTCAGAGAGAGATCCTGTCTTAAAATTAAGGTGAAGGCATGAGATAGACCTCTCTTCCACATGCACACACACAAAGTTTTCTGAAAAGGGGTATGGAGAATAGGAAGAGAAAAAAGAAGAAACTGAGGTTCAAAGAAGCAGGTACACACAACTCTGAGGGCATGTAGCTCAGGGCCACATCACATGCTAAACATCCTAGGTTACATGCTCAGCAATGTTAAAAAAAAGTCTGCCTGCAAGGACCCCTCAACCATCCTGTCCTTAGCAGCAGGGCTAGCCTCAGAGGGTGTGCTGGATTCTGGGAACAGTAGAATATGCGCGCGCGCACACACACACACACACACACACACACACACAAACACACAAACACACAAATTCACACAAATATATATTGAGATAGGAATTCATCTCATAGCTTAGACTGGAATAGAACTCCATATATAGTCCTGGATGGCCTTCAACTTTTAAGTTAGTGCTACATTGTCTTGTGTGGGGTGGTGTTGTGGAATATTTGTTCAACTAGGCAAAGATATGTTACATTTGTTTATTCTGCATTTGTTTAACTATGTAAAGATGTGTTGCATTTGCCTTAATTAAATAAAATTAGCCTAAGTTCAGAGAGGTANGGTTAGCAACTAGTTGACAGGGAGGAGCTTAGTGTAGGTTTTTTTGGTTGCTGCAGTGTAGAAGAAGAGAGGCTTCCTGGGACACAAACAAAGAGAGGGAGTTAGCTAACTTTCTGAGCTTGCAAGTTTTCACCCTAGCCTTTGAATCCTGAGTTTTGTTAGAACGATAGAGATTTAGTTAAAGCTACCTTTTGCAACAGCATCAGAGCCATTGTATGGGGGAACAGAATTCCCTCCAGGCTATGGCCTGAGCATCCAAGCAACTAGTAGTTTAAAGTGCAGCCACTGTGATGAAGGTAAAATAGCAGGGAGTGTGTGCCCCAGTGTGAGTGTGGAGGTCAGAGGACCTGTGGGAGTTGGTTGGTTCCTTGGTAGCAAACACCTTTACCTGCTGAGTCATTTCTCTGGCCCAATATGAACACACACATACACACACACACACACACACACACACACACACACACACACACCACTACACAATACACCACATTGCATGTATGTGGGCCTCATGATTGCTTGGTGCCCATGGAAATCAGAAAAGGGAGTTGGATCTCCTGGAACTGGAGTTAGAAGGGTGTGAGCCTTCATGTAGGTGCTGAGAATCAAACATGGGTCTCTGCAAGAGCAGCCAGTGATCTTAACCACTAAGTCATCTCTCTACCCTCTTAACATTAATATTTCTTTTGCTTTTATTTCCCTCTGTGTAGCCCTGACTGTCCTGTAACTTACTATGCAGACCAAGCTGGCATGGAATTCAGAGATCCTTCTGTCCCTGCCTCCTGAGTGCTGGGATTAAAGGCATGCACCCATACCACCCTGCTGAATATGAATGCTTTTATGGCACTGAAGCGTGCCTCTAACAAATAGGTTACAGTTTAGGTGTGTATTCATCACAATTGAAATAACTGTGTGGGGTGTAGGGTCCTGCTATGTGTCCCAGGTGAGCATCAACTTCCTGCACCAGCTATCATCTCATCTGGAGTATTACGATGGCTAGCCTGCACCTCCATTATCAGACTCATTCTCAGGGACCACATGAGATGTGAGGTAAAGGCAGAGTTGACATTCATGGGGTCCTGTGAGAATCCTCCATTGCTTTTGTGAGATCTAAATACCCACCCTACTGTCCCAAGTTCCAGAGGTGAGGACAGAAGCCTGACAAACTTATAGCATAGCAGAGGTCTGAGGGCCCCATAGAACTTCAGCTCTACAAATGAGTGTTGGAGAGATGAAACTGTGCACCAGGGATGTTCTGCCATCCCTGTGTCATGAATTCCCAACACAGTGGAAAGCAAAGAGTCCTTGTAGTCCTTTCAACATGGTACTATAGGTTGGGGATAGGGGCTGGCAGGCTAGGGCCATGATATGAGGTTTTGGTGTCAGCAGCTGCATGTCACCAGAAGTTCCCTGCCATGCACTCCATGGAGCATCTCAGGGCCACTTCAGGGAACCTACTCTCTTGGGAAGGCTGGAGATGNTCATCCTGATGTCCAGGGAGTAGACCAGGCAGTTAGCACCCAGCCTTGGTCACTAGCTTCTTCTGGAGTATATTAGGGAAAGCCATGGCCAGAGCAGTGCTGGTGTAGAGACATGTAAATGGAGCCCTAGGAAGCAGCTCCTGAGTAGATAATGAGAAATGTAACCTGAGGCCAGGGGTTAGAGTAGCTAGGGCTGTGTTGGAGACATGCAGGTGTGGCACAGTGAAAACAAGAGCCAGAAGCAGGGAGGGTGTTCTGGTGGGGACAGGGCTGGATAGCCTGGGAGACAGAGAGCTGGCATGGTGGTCATCAAATTGGTGGGTTTTATTTGGTTGGTTTTTGAAACAGGGTTTCACTGTGCAGCCCTAGCCAGTCTGGAACTGGCTGTGTAGACCAGGCTGGCCTCCAACTCATAGAGATCTGCTTGCCTCTACCTCTCCAAGTGCTGGGATTGAAGGCATGTGTCACTACTGCCAAGCTAATCANTACAGTTTTAAAAAATAAATTTGTTACAATTTAAAGTAGTTTGTATGTTGGTGTGTGAACTGGTTCTCCCTCTCACATTGGGGCTGGGGATAAAACTCAGGTTGTCAGTGCCATTAATTGATTTGTCATCCATACTCCCAAACTGTTATGTATACATACAATCCAGGTGTTGAAAGGAGATGACTTTATTGGGTGTGAAATAATAATTTTGAAAGAATATTCTAAAAAGCATTCCCAGGCTAGAGGAGCTGCTGTTACTTTGGCAGTTTCTACTGCTCTGGGGAAGAACTCTTGAGTGGGCTGCTGACACCACTTGAGACTCAGCTGTGGGTGAGACCTGGCCAGGACTCTTGTAGGAAATAACAGGTGGACCCTGAGGCTTTGCATCAATATTTAACATTAATGTGAAAATGAATAGAAAAAGAAAACTACTTGCATAACATCTATTCAAGGAGTTCAAGGCTGGAACAGAAATTCCTCAAAACAGTTGAGGAGTGAATTGACAGAAGCATGTGAAGGTACCCAGGCTCCTCTCTGAGGAAGGGAAGTCTAGAGAGACCTAGGCAGCTTGGGGTCCCCACGTGCATTGCCCTTCTCAGGAAACTAGGATGTGCCCAAGGTTCCTTTGGATCCCTTGAGAGTTACATANCCAGGCCTTGGCAAGCACACCTGCTTCCTAATGCCCAGACTCAGCTGTCAAAAAACAGCTCAGGAAACTTGGAGAACAAGTNCTCTTTAGAACCTTGGGTTTGGCACAAAACATAGCCCTGAAGAGGGCAGCTGCTTGGACAGTAGGTAGTTCTTGGGCCCAACGTCTCACCCTCTNAAAGCCAGGGAGCTGCTGCTTAGAAAGTTCCATGCAGGAAGGAATAAATGCATGCTTATCTAGAAATCTGCGGGAATGGACCACACTCTAGTCCCTGCCATCTGGTCTGCACTTCCAAGAGCTATGGTTCCTGCTTGCTTGATGTCCAGATGGGACCCCAGGCTCAAAGTGACAAAAACCCTCTTGGGGGCAAGACTCATTGGGTGGCAATGGGTGGCACAGAACTAGTTCATGTTCTGTGGCCCCTCCAGATGCTCAAGGCAAGGTANGGTGGCAGCTGTACTGTGCCTGGTAGCATGTCACTGGAAGCCTGTGCATAATACACAATTTTGAAGAGTCTTGCAGGGCACCCTGTCCTCCTCTTTCTCAGCCAGAGGCTGCACCTGTGCGGTGTGTATGAACTGCTGGGGCCAGGGTGCAGTGCTAATGGGCTTAGGGTATGAAGTTCATGGGCTCAGGGTGCTGAGCTCTAGGGTTAGGGGTAAGGCGTTCAAGGGCTCAATCTTCAGGTGTGAAATGTGAACCTAATTAGTATTATCAATGAACACCAGGAGTTGGATATTGGGGTAATAACCTGAAAGATCAGAGAAGCAGAGCAGCCACCAGTGATTTCTTACCTCTCAGGATTCTCAGACCTATCCACCCACCTTATATTCCTGTTTCCACCTTCTGAGTGCTGGGATTAAAGGCATGAGTCTCCCAAGTGATGGGATTAAAGGCCTGAGCCACCACCGCCTGCTGCCTATGGTTAACTAGTGGCTACCTCCACCCTCTGATCTCTAGGCAAGCTTTATTTATCAGAACACAAACAAAATATCACACAACATTTCCCCCTTTTTGTCTAAATAAAAAGCAAAGATTTTAACTAACAGAAAAACTATATACAATAAGTACAAAAACTATATACAAATATATACAGGCAATTATTACACTAACAATGTTTAGTCCATTAGCATTTGATAAATTCAGAGATAATACTTCATTATCTATCCTGTCTTGGTGAGTTCAAAATGTTGGTCCTAATTCACTTTCTATCTTAACTTTCATTGCCAACCCCAAATTTTCTTTTTCTGTCTCTCAACCTTATGCACTTTACACCTCTTTTGTAAGTTTCTTTTCTGAATTTGTTAAAAAGGAAAACTATAACTATCTGGTCTTCAACTCCATCAGAGATATGAGAAGGATATAGAGTAAACAACTTCCAAAAATAAGAAATGATAGAAAAAACTGGCTGCCTGAACAAAAACCCAAGGTTCTTCTGCAATGATGGGGANTCTATCTTCAACAGGTGTAGAAAATCTGACAGACTTTTCTGTGAAGCAGGATTTTTTAAGGACTGTCCTGCCTTGTCTTGGCAAAGTTCAGCAGTCACTTTCTTTTCTGTCCTGCTTTTCCAATTTGGACAGCATACTGTCAGCAGTTGAGGCAAGAGCACTTTCTTTCCCAGTGGCTAACTTTTGTTTGCAGAGAAAGTAACTCCATATGGAGTTTCTTTGAATTAGATTGGTGCAGCCAAGAGGAGACATGTCTCATTTTCATAAAAAAACCCACCTTATATTATTAAAACANCTTAAATGCCATATTCTGTAGATCTCTGAAGTGTTTGAAGACTATCTATCTATAATATATCTGTTTGACCTTGAAAACATACCTAACATGAGTACAAGTTTGATTGTAATAAGTGACTAACTACTGACCTGCATTTCTTTATTATCCTAAATAGTTTGTAATAATAACTTTCAAAGACTAGAAGTTTATATTACATTGTTAAATGAGCTGTATAGGTATAATACCTTGAGCAAGAGTAGAAACTCATGTACAGTATGTTCTAACCCAAATAACCTTAAATTTGTATCAATGTACAAAAATCCATATCAATGTAAAATATTTAAAACTAGTAGTTGCTTTTTTGGTTTAAAAATATATTTAACAATCTACCTTCCAATCCTATCATTTCTATAACATATATACAGTATTTAAAAGTCTCAATTTTGTATCAATATACAAAAATCCAAGCCACTGTAAAATATTTAAGATTAATAGTTGCTTTTTTGGTTTAAAAGTAGATTCAATAATCTACCTTTTTAATTTTATGTCTATATCTCCCCTTTTTCTTTTTAGAATGAGATCCCTGAATCTAACATCCTTTGTTCAGTGTTTTTCCTGACCATTACCAATAACAACCTGTAACCAACCCCCCTAAATGATAACAAATATCTATAACCCACTGAATGATCAAAAACCACCCACCCAACCTCTTTGGAATATGGGTATAGTGTACTTAAAATTACTTTCTGCTGTCTGGGAGTGAGGGCATCTTTAGGGGATCCCAAAAAATTGANATAATTGTCAAGTCCTGGGAGAGCTAGCTGTTTCATTTGTTATCCACTCTCTGTGTAATGGGAAAGTGCAGGAGTTGTCTCAAGTCCTGGCTAGAGTAGTCTGTGAGACTGGATCATCTCAGCCAGCCATCTTGAAATTGTCCTGAGCAGTTTGTAGACCAAAGCCAATCTTTAGGTAGTGTTTCCTGTTGGAAATATGATATACCAATAGGCCAATTTACTCCTTTTCTTGGGACATTTTCTCTAGATGATTCATCCTTTTTCTTCAGATGTCTCATTTGTCCAGTGGTCTTCAGATTCCATTCTCCAGGAAAGACAACAACAAAACCCTACTCCAANCCTAACTTTGGGGAGGTTCCCTTTTGGCAAGTTATAGCTGATCAAATGAAAAGCATTTGTTAATCTTATAAGTTACTTTAGATTGAATGGTCACTCTGGTTGATGAACTATCACCTCTTCTAATTAAGAGGGTTCCCTTGTTCAGATCTAATCTTTATAAATGCTGATGGTATCCATAGCTTTTCTTCTGTGGAAACAAAAGCAAAACCTCTTCCCCAGNGTAACACATATCCTGGTTTCCATTCTGAGATCAACACATCTTTAAAGTACACAGGCTGATTTAATTCAGTAGCTTTTTCTATTATCCAATGTCTCATGAAGTTGTCATTCCTTTCTCATTAGCATTTAGAAATTTTTTTATTAAGAAATTTTCTATCCATTTTACATATCAACTACAGATCCCCCTCTCCTCCCTCCTCCTACCCCCTAGCCTTCCTCCCCAACTCATCCCCTATTCCCACCTCCTCCAAGGCAAGGTCTCCCATGGGGAGTCAGCAGAGCCTGGTACATTCAGTTGAGGAAGGTCCAAGCCCCTCCTCCCTGCACCAAGGCTGTGCAAGGTGTCCCATCATAGGCACTGGGCTCCAAAAAGCCAGCTTATGCACCAGGGACAGATCCTGATCCCACTGCCTGTGGGCCCCCTAAACAGTTCAAACTAAACAACTGTCTTGCCTATCCAGAGGGCCTAGTCCAGTGCCATGGGGGTTCCATAGCTATTGGTCCACAGTTCATGCATTTCCACTAGTTTGGTTGGCCATCTCTGTATGTTTTCCCATCATGATCTTGATGTCCCTTGCTCATAGAATCCCTCCTCTCTCTCATCAATTGGATTCCTGAAGCTCGCCTGGTACCTGGCCATGAATCTCTGCATCTGTTTCCATCAGTCACTGGATAAAGGCTCTATGATGACAGTTAGGGTATTCACCCATCTGATTACCAGAGTAGGCCAGTTCAGGCATCCTCGTGACTATTGCCAGTANTCTAAGGTGAGGTCCTTGTGGATTTCTGGGAACTTCCCTAGCACTCTGTTTCTCTCTATTCACATGATGTCTTCATTTGTCATGGTATCTCTTTCCTTGCTCTCCCACACTGTCCCCGTTCCAGCTCGAACCTCCCATTCCCCTATATTCTCATCCCCCATCCCTTGCCCTCTAATACCCCCTCACCCCCAGTTTGCTCATGGAGATCTCATCTATTTATCCTTCCCTGGGTGATCCATGAATCCTTGCTAGGGTTCTCCCTGCTAGCTGGCCCCCCTGGAGCTGTGGGTTGCAGTCTGGTTATCCTTTGCTTTACACCTAGTATCCACTTATGAGTGAGTACATATCATGTTTATCCTTCTGAGTCTGGGTTACCTCACTCAGGATGATATTTTCTAGTTCCATCCATTTGCCTGCAAATTTCATGATATCATTGTTTTTCATTGCTGAGTAATACTCCGTTGTGTATATGTGCCACATTTTTTTTATTCATTCTTTGATTGAGGAGCATCTAGGTTGTTTCCAGGTTCTGGCTATTACAAATAATGCTGCTATGAACATAGTTGAGCAAGTGTCCTTATGGTATGATAGAGCATTCCTTGGGTATATGCCCAAGAGTGATATAGCTGGGTCTTAAGGTAGATTGATTCCCAATTTTCTGAGAAGTCGCCATACTGATTTCTAAAGTGGCTATACAAGTTTGCATTCCCACAAACAGTGGAGGAGTGTTCCCCTTGCTCTGCATCCTCTCCAACATAAGCTGTCATCAGTGTTTTTGATTATAGCCATTCTGACAGGTGTAAGATGGTATCTCAGAGTTATTTTGATTTGCATTTCCCTGACTAAGGATGTTGAACAATTACTTATATGTCTTTTGGTCATTTGAGATTCTTCTTTTGAGAATTCTCTGTTTAACTCTGTAGCCCATTTTTTAATTGGATTGTTCAGTATTTTGATGTCTAGTTTCTTGAATTCTTTATATATTTTGGAGATCAGCCCTCTGTCAGATGTGAGGTTGGTGAAGATTTTTTCCCATCCTGTAGGCTGTTGTTTTGTCTTATTAACCGTGTCCTTTGCCCTACAAAAGCTTCTCAGTTTCAAGAGGTCCCATTTATTAATTGCTGCTCTCAGTGTCTGTGCTACTGGTGTTATATTTAGGAAGTGATCTCCTGTGCCAATGCGTTCAAGACTACTTCCTACTTTCTCTTCTNTCAAGTTCAGTGTAGCTGGATTTATGTTGAGGTCTTTGATCTACTTGGACTTGAGTTTTGTGCATTGATGGGGATGCCNTTCTGTATGCTGTGAAAGTGTGTTGCTTTGATTGGTTGATAAATAAAGCTGTTGGTCAATGGTAAGGCAGAATAAGGTTAGGAGGGACATTCTAACTAGAGAGAGAGGAAGAAGAAAGCAGAGCTTAACAGACACTGCTAGCCACCACCAAGAGAAACAAGATGTTAAGGTATCTGTAAGCCATGAGCCATGTGGCAAGTATAGATTTATAGAAATGAGTTAATTTAAGCGTAATTATTAAGTCAGTAATAAGCCTGATCTAATGGCCATGCAGTTTGTAATTAATATAAGACTCTGTGTGTTTATTTGGGTCTGAGTGGCTGNGGAAGCTGGGCGTGACCTGACAAAACATTCTCCTACAAATGGNGCCCAGACGTGGGGCAAGACTTTCCACCTAAAACTTGAGAGAACTTAAAAAGAAATTCTAAAATTGAGCTAAGAACAGCTTTCTGACATATAGAGATGCCAGGGTACAGAGACACCATGGCATGCAGACTTTAGCTACACTATGGCATGCCGGCTTGAGCTTATGGCATGAGGGCTTGAGCTAAGCAGCAGTGGCGTCTGCAAGCTGTGCAGCACACTGCATGGTGGATTTAACTTTCATTCATACAGACAGAAAGGGTTTATGGGCCAGCTGCATGCTATCCTGATGGCAGCATGGACCCCAGAGTTGGTGACTTTCCTGGATACCCCCTCCATGTTGAAAAGCTGAGGTGGGCAGAGTCAGCAGCCAAGGTTGCTCGTCCTAAACACATAGTTTAGTAGTTTAAAATCTCTCCTGGTCAGAGAAAGATTATAGATTCACAATACGACAGATTCAGCTGGATTAACCTCTAAATGGTTTATATTATATATAAAATTGTATGTAGGCTTGAAAGAGAGAGAAAAAGGAATATATGCAGTTACATAAAGAAATAGATAGTTTTAAAAAATAAAGNCTTTAAAGAGANAGTAAAAGTAATATAATAAGCCANNTAANAATGGATATTACACAGAGAATCTGGATTGTGTTGTCTTTGGGATTTTTAACTGCAGAGAAACATTTGATTGTAAAAGCTGCTGAGTTAAATCAATATATATATTTTAAAAGTATCCCGATTTGAAAATTTATGTCTAAGGATACATTGTTTTGGAAAAAAGTTTTTGTTTCCACAGAAGATTAAAAACCTGTGGATAGCTTCCAGGCTAATATGGTTTGATCAGCCAAGACCCCCTGATAGGTCTCCAATGACACCATGGCCCAGATGATCCAACATCCAAAATGTCTTCAAGGCAACTGGCTCAGACAATGCAACTACTCCAGTCAGGACTTGACCATAATTCTTAATTTTCTCAGGATCCCCATAAGAATACAATGCCCCCTCTATCAGCTGGAAGTAGCCTATAACACTACGCCCATATTCCCAAATAATGGATTATGGATGTTTGTCTTTGTTTAGATTGTTGGTTACAAATTGTTATTGGTCATAGTCAATCTCTTTCTAAAAGAAAAAAGGGGGATATGATATAAAAATATAGGATATAGATATCATAGGATGAAAGGGTAGATTATTGAATCTACTTTTAAAGAGCATCAACTGATTTAAAATGTTTTACATTGCTANAGATTTTAGTGTATTGATACAAATTTAAAGTTAATTTTGTTATACAGTATATATATTTCTACTCTCATTTAAGGTATTATGTTTATGTAACTCATTTAAATTGTAATGGATAATTAAGAAATACAGATTAGTAATTAGTCTTCTATGATAATCAAACTTATAGTCATGTTAGTTAAGTTTTCCAGGTATACATAGATATATTTCAATTAGGTAGGTAATCTTCAAACACTTCAAAGACCTACAGAATGTGGCATTTAAAATGTTTTAAAAACTTAGACTTTCTGGACAGTGAGACATGTCTGTTCCTGGCAGCACTGATTTATTTCAAAGAGAAAAATGGGCATCGAAGACATTCCATATGGAGTTCATCTTCTTCTTGGCAAAAATAGCCATTTGGGCAAGAGACTGTTCTTGCCTGGACTGCTTGAAAAAATGTTATGTAAACTGGACATGCAGGACCCATAGGAAGGTGACCACTGAACTTCGCAAGACAAGATGGTCCTTCAGGTTTCTGCTTCACAGAGAGACTGCAAGACATTCTACAGGACACAGAAAAAAAAATGACTGAAAAATTCTGGGCCTATAGGCTGAAGATGGATGCCTCAATGTTACAGAGAAACTTTGGGTAACTGTCCAGGCAGGCAGCTGTCTCTGTCATTCTAGATTTTTGAAAGTTGCTTACAATGCTCTTCCTGTTTACTTAGGTAATATTATATCCTTCTGAGGTCTTTGATGTAGTTGAAGACTAGTTATAATTTTCCTCAATTATGATAAAAGATAAATTAGATATAAAACTTTAGTCTCACAAATATAGGATAGACAAAATATTTTCTTTAATTTTGCTAAATACAAATAGACTAGATATTGTTACTGTAATTCTTGCTAGATAACTATTTTGTTCTATGTAATTTTACTATACTGAAGTTAAAACCTTCCTTTTGAATAGAAAGAAANGGGGAAATGATGGAGATGCTGTTCTGTATGCTGTGAAAGTGTGTTGCTTTGATTGGTTGATAAATAAAGCTGTTGGTCAATGGTGAGGCAGAATAAGGTTAGGAGGGACATTCTAACTAGAGAGAGAGGAAGAAGAAAGCAGAGCTTAACAGACACTGCTAGCCACCGCCAAGAGAAACAAGATGTTAAGGTATCTGTAAACCACGAGCCATGTGGCAAGTATAGATTTATAGAAATGGGTTAATTTAAGCATAAGAGCTAGTCAGTAATAAGCCTGATCTAATGGCCATACAGTTTGTAATTAATATAAGACTCTGTGTGTTTATTTGGGTCTGAGTGGCTGCTGGAGCCGAGTGGGACCTGACAAAACATTCCCCTACAGTGCATAGCAATAGATATGGATCTATTTGCAACCTTGTACATGTTGACATCCAGTTATGCCAGCACCATTTGTTGAAGATGCTTTCTTTTTTCCATTGTACAGTTTTGGCTTCTTTGTCAAAAATCAGGTGTTCATATGTATGTGGACTGATGTCAGGGTCTTCAATTCAATTCCATTGATCCACATGTTGGTTTTTATGCCA